>JADMLD010000694.1:0-84583 GCA_017589585.1 Phylloscopus whistleri
TCTGTCTGCAGCCCTGCCTTCCTCCAGCCTCACCCTGAGCTCTCCTGCTTCTTAAACCCCAGCTGTGAATAACTTGGACAGGTCTGTTCTCCCATATCAGAGAGCAGCCCACACTGAACTTACGATCATCAGGTTTCACAGAGCTTTCCAACCTCCATTCATTGCACAGGCCCTGCAATTCTCCATCCTCCAAAGCACACACATTGGCCTCCAGCCCAGCTCTTACATCCTCCAGGGAAGCCAGAGACCACCTTCATCTTCCAAGGCAGAGAAACATTCCCTGCAGGCACCACTCAGCCCCCAGCAGAAAGCTTAACAAAACAAGCTTCCCTCCAGCCCAAATCCCAGGACTGCTACTGAACATACCAGCAAAGATGGAGACCCAAAACCAGCACCTCCACCTTGGGATTCCCAATCCAAACCTTCCAGCTTCTAAGTGCCCTCTATATCCAGCATGAGTAGCCAACAGCAGCCACCTGAAGGCCAGTCCTTAGGAGCTGTAGGCTGTTGGGGGTTTTTTGATGTCTAAATGAAAGCTTTAACCACCCACCTGGTGAGGAGTTCATCAGCCAAGGGAGTTTTTGTGGGTATTTGGGCAGCCATGGTGAACAAGGGGTCAGAAGCAGGTGAGCTGCTCTGGGCCTCTCCACCCAGCATCGTGTGGAACCAGGCAGAAACCATGCTGAGGTGTATTCACATCTACTTTTCTTTGTGTCATGGGGTTTTCTTTTCAAGAGGTTTTAATATTGGTCAGCTCCTTACATACTATTTGTTTAAAAGGGACCTTATCTTCAACACCCTTTTTTGACACCAGCTGTGATTCCACAACTTAGAGAGGCTCAAATTATCTAATGTAAAAATCACCAATGATCTCAAAAACTATGTATTCAAGAGTGTCTTTTAATTTCTTCATTTTCCTCAGCCTGTCTAGGGCAAAATTATAACCTTGAAGTTGAGAGATGGAATAGAATTTAAGATAAAAAGAGTCAAACATTAGCTTTCAAATACCAGGAATGAGGACCCAGGGCTCTAAAAAGACCCTTGAATATTTGGAACCAGAACAGTATTATAAGAGCCATCTGTGCTAAAATTACTCGTCTCATTGTTTTTACACATGAGGTGGAAATCTATATTTGCAAAGTATTGCATGTGATTTAAGCACCCAAGAGGAAATGAAAGAGAAAAATTCCGCCATGAAGATTTGATCTATTGAAAGTAAATAACTGAAAACTGGGTGTTTGCTGATTCATTCATTTGTGACCAGCTCTGCCACTGTCACTTACTTGATTTCATTCTCTGTCATGCATCTCTGTTTCACAGTGGACAGAGAAGACTGCACAGAAGAGTCCTTGGAAGCTGTAATCAATTATCAGCACACTCAGATCTGTGACTGAAGGTTGTGGAAAATTCAAAGACTTCAAGCAAGAGTTCAGTGTAAAACACAGCTGGCTTGAGTTGCTGGTAGGCAGGAAAAGAGCAGGTAAAGCGAGATCTGTGTCACAGGGGAAAAAAAACCAGATTGGATTTCACAACACTGCCCACAGGATGCCTGTCAGACCAGTCCTAAGGAAGTCCTGGGAAGTCCTCATTGCTACCAAGCCTATCCCACACCCTGCTGGTGGAAACCAGGGGCAAGGAATGGCAAACCCCATAGCAAAGGATTCCTAAAAACATCCTCCCAATGCTCACATGCCTTTCTCCCACCACGGGAAGAAGGTGCTGCATCAGCAGAGGAGGCTGTGCATAGACTGCCTGCCATGGGACCTCTCCTGGCCAGCCTTTCCCAGGTCATCTGGGCCAGCAACATTAACAAAAGCAGTTTAAGGCCATGAAGTATGAGTCATGCATCCTGAGACAGCCTTGGCACACAGGGACTAAACTCAGGATACACCATCTCCCGCTGTTTCCATGTACCAGTGGCCTCCAAACCAGTGCCACTCAGTTCAGCACAGTGCACATTGTTCCCTGCAGCTTGCACTGCTTCTTTAATGGAGGTTCCTGTCCCTCAGAAGCAGAGCCCAGCCAAGCAGTAATCTCACTGTTAGCTTGTTTCACACAGCCTTGGTCGTGCTGGGGAAAACCAGGGCTGGAACAGGAAACCTGATGTTGGATAGCCCAGGGGCTCGCAGCCTGGGTTTGAGGCACAGCCTCTGGTTTCTGAGATGCTCTCTGAAATATTATCCACAGCTCATTAATATGACCTGCTCTGAGCAGCCTGCAGAGCACAAAGATACTCTGTTGGAAAGTCCTACTCAAAACAAACAAGGAAATAAAATGGGGTGAAATATAACATCTCCAATAAAGGCAGCATTCTGCTGTATTATCCCATTTGGAAAGGCTAAACTGAATCCAGTGGTGAGAAAAATCTTGATTTCACTCCCGATTTAGCATTTTCAAGGCTAACATGGGATTACACTACACAGACAGGCTGCTACCAAATTAGTTGACTTTGGGCCCTCCCCAGCTCGATAAGCAGTTGGATCACTATGGCCAATTTGGTTCTGCATTGCAGTAAGGTTTTGAGTGACTCCCTGTGAGCAGCAAGAAAGCAAAATATCACCCTCCTATTTCTGCATTTTTAGGGCCAAAAGTGCTCTTCTCTCCCCTTCTGTGCCCAGGCACGGAGATCTAGACAAGGACAGTTCACCACCATTGGTAAAGACTATCTCCAGACAGGGAAGACATGACCTTCACTTTCCAGTTTCCTTCTTTGCTTTCTTTATTTTCTTTTTTTTTTTTTTCTTCTCACCATTCCTTTCTCCAGAAAGTCCCCCCAGCAACAAGACCAAATTAATACTTGTGAGGAGTGTCTCACCAGACTGCAAATGCCTCTGCTCTTTATCCTAAAATAATTCTCATGTGAGTGACTAGAATTGCAAATTGTTTTACCTTAGCCAAATGTGGGACTTAAAATTATTAGGACTTTTAAAAGAGGCCAGAGGGTGCCCAGAAATGCTATTTCCCCCTGGAGTGAAGCATGACCTCTGCAGGGCATGACTGTGCCCTCTGTCACTCCTGAGGGTGGCTGTCCTGCCTGGAGCAGGGAGCACAGAATCAAAGCTCTGATAAGTCTCTTTCAATGGAGGTGGCTTTCTTTGATCCCAGGAAGAGCTGCATTTGTATCAGATAACAGCTCAGGGTGATATTTGAAGCTGGCAGGTCCATGCTGAGCTGGCTGGAGGCAGCAGCTCACCCTGGGTGATTTTCATGTTGCCAGAGGATGGAGAGGCAGTGCTGGGCACAGGGACATAGTCCCACCAGTCCCACCCCTGCAGATGGTTCAGGGTGGCTCTTGTCTTAGCAGATTGAATTTGTCATCACCTGGAAATATCTTCTGGACAGAAACTTCACCATTGTACTTGGCCTTAAACACACCTGTGCACGTGTTCCCTTCAGCAGGGTCACTGATGTCCCTCCTATGCTGCCACTAGATTGAACACTTTAATTTAGTCGCCCCACACCTAAAAGATGCTATAAAGTGACCTTTTTGGAAGGTGGAAATGCTGATCTCTGATCTTGGGGGAGCCCTGCCAACAAACCCATATATCCCAAAATCAGCAGCTCAGCGAGTCCTGAGCCCAGAGAGACTTTTGGGTTCAGAGACAGAACCATGTGACAAAGCCCAGAACAGAATTCACCCAAGAAACTGTCAGCAGGCAGATCAAACCCAACATTTGCACTGAGCATCTCAGCAGTACAGTGTGACAAAATCTCCACTCCAAAATTACTGAATCTGGAGGAAGTCTAAATCCAGAAACAAAACACTTATACTTGAATCAGCCCGTATTTGGAGTGTGTGTTCATGGGTGGGAGTTTATGTGTTTGCATCCCATGCATACACATTTGTATGCGCTCATTAACTACTGCAATTTCTAAAAAAGTCAAAATCTAAGATCACAAGAAAAGGATTGCTCGTATTAGTTGCATTTTTCATAGGCAAAGTCACAGCTGAGACTGACACCACGATTTGCTTTTGCTCAGCTCTTTTCCCACGGACAGCATTTTGGGTCAAAAACAACTGGTTTAGTGACGCTGCAGAGAGCCAGCCCATGCCAGAGGCAAATTCCAGGCCTGGCCTAAATGAGTGTAATTCACATTCAAATCAGCTGAAGCTATGCTGGCCTGCTCCAGGACTGACCCAGCTCCTGCAGCTTCCCTCCTCAGATTGTTCCCAGCCTGTCACTGTGATGAGCACACGCTCCCAGGATTTTGGCGCAGGAGTCAGGCAAGGACGGCTCCGGACATGCTGATCAATCACAGAGCCTTACGCTGGACAGATCTGAAGTCAGCCTCCGATTTACCGACTTCCAGGCATGTGACAATCAGGAGCATTTGGGGATACATATTTATGTTTCCAGAAATGAAAACACAGGGAGCTATTAATAGATGAATCTAAAAGCATCCCTGGGACCGTGTGAGGTGTCATCATCTGGCAGCACTTCACTGTACCCACTGCTGGGAATGTAACCGTGGGGGTTGTGATGGTGCACCCACTGGAGCAGCAGCACAGGGTCAACCCCACTCTGGGGCCAGCTCAGTCTCCACCAGAGGGGCAGCAACGTTTTAACTCCCCTCCAAAGCACTGGGAGAGGGAGTCGGTGCTGGAGCCCAGGCACAGCTGGGACTGGGGTGGATTTTCTTCTTACCAACTCAGCTGTTCCCACCTTCCCTTAGGAGACAGGATCCCATTTCCTCTCTCCCCAGGCAGATTGAGGAAAGCCTGGAG
The DNA here is from genome assembly GCA_017589585.1 of Phylloscopus whistleri. NCBI lineage: Eukaryota > Metazoa > Chordata > Aves > Passeriformes > Phylloscopidae > Phylloscopus > Phylloscopus whistleri. The sequence continues at coordinate 4,727 of JADMLD010000694.1, forward strand.
CCATCCTCTGGTTTCATGACAAAGGTACACTTGGGAGCAGGGGGGCACCTGTGAAGGATGCTCCTCCTGGGGGCAATGCTGAAAGAGGATGCAGAACTTAACTTCACTCTTATTTTCTTGGAATAGGACATGGCTAGGCTTGGGAAATGGCTGGGCAAGTCTCAGCTTGATGCCTAGACCTTGTCAGCATGTGACCCAGCAGGCTGGGAAGCACTTCTCATCCCCTGCATCCAGGGTCAGGGGATCAGGTGGGATTTGGCTGCACAGGCCATGTGTTCAATGCACTGTGTATCAATATTCAGCAGGAGAAACAGAAATGCAATGTGTGTGTCCATTTGTTTTCATGTCTACTCCTCTGTTCCTCCTGCCATGAGTTCCCCTTGGAACTGCAGGCACATTAGACTGTTTTCCAGCTCAGAGATAGCTCTTAGACAAATAGGCAAGGCAGCACAAAGAGATACTGTCCTTTCCCAATAACCTCTCTCACATCTGTGCTGTTGCCCTGTAGAGGTGGAGGTGGCCCGACCAGCTGATCCCTGGTTAAGTCCTCAGTTCCTGGGTATGGCGGGGTGCTGACCTCCTAGGGGGAAAATATTCTTATAATTTAAAGCCAAAAACATTAAATAAATGAGCAATTTTATATTTTTTTTTTAACCTGTACTTTTTCTGGGATTTTTTTTCAAATATATTAAAATAGGGGTATTTCACATCTAATCTGTTCTTGTCCTTTAGTGCAGTCAGCTGGCACCCCTTCAATTTCCAGAAGATCATTCTACTATAAGGCTGTTTCAAATAACTTAAAATTAGTTACAGATTTATAAACAATTACATATTTATGTAAGATGAGGGATTTTCCTTAATATGCATTTAATGAGACACTCAGAATATGAACTAGCTATGGTTTGGGATTTTGTTCATTTTTATGGTGTTTCTACCCATTTATTTTATGGGCTCTGGGGAGTGGAGGCTAAAATGGAGAGCTTGTAAGAGGTTATAAAAGAAAAGAATGGACATATTTTTCATGGCAGTTTGAATAGCCAGATTTAAGAATAGAAAAAAAACAACAACAAAACAAACAAACAAAAAAAAAAAAAACAGCAATGCCTTTTATTCACATCTTAGGCAATTGCTTTTTCCCAGTGCTGGACTCAGACCTGGGGACCTGTATTTTTTTCTCATGGGCTTTTTTCCATCACACCTCACCACTGCAGCCCATGCTCACCAATGTGAGAGCATCTCCTCTATCTGCAGCCCAAGGAGGGAGGGGCTGTCCCCTGCAAACAGCCAGGGGCCCAAGCAGAAAGCCCCAAGAGCCCAGTCATGGGGGTGCATGGCACTGTGCCTCTCTCTTTATGTTTAAAGCATCACTCCTACCAACATCTGTCAAAGCTGCGGGCACCTGGCACTTCTGTAAATCAGATTTTCAGGTCTTCAGCAGGCGTTCAGAGAAAAAGAAAACACATTTATGGGCCACCTGCAGTCAAACATCATGGAGGTCCAGACACAGATTTGCACAAACCAGTTCCTCGTGACGGATGGTCTGAGTACCCAGCAAGCCAAAAGCTCAAACTCCTTCTGTGTTGTTGATTGCACATCTCACATGCACCACTTCCAGCCCCTGTTTTTACAGAAAATGTCTTGAAAGGAGAGGAAACAGCTGGTGAATAATACATTGTGTACCCTCCCAGTTGCATTGCAGCCTCTCCTCAACAGGCAGGGTTATCTGTACCACCACGAGCCATTCCCCCAACGCTTCTGGAAACAAAGGCTCCCTTTCTGCAGCTGTTTATCCAAAGGACATGGAGAGAGCTGTAGGAGGAGTTGAGAGAACAGCAGGAGTATGAGATCCCACCCTGTGTAATCCCTTCTCAGGGAGCAGAGGTATCTCTGGACAAGGAGGGCTTGGGACTCACAGTCACATTCCAGGTTTATCTGCCAGCTCTGTTCCACTCATCACTAAGTCTTCCTCCCAACTTATAATGACCCTCCCTCCCATCCATATCAGAGACTGCTTCTGGATTTGGTAACAAACCTGAAGTTGTGAAGATTGAAGAATTATGAAAATTAAAGAAACAAGCAATAGGAGAAAACAGCTTCAAGTTGTGCCAGGAGGTTTAGGTTGGATACGAGGAAAAATGTCTTCACTGAAATGGTGGTGAAGCTGCCCAGGGAAGGTGCTGCACAGAACACGCTGCACAGGGAAGTGGTGGAGTCCCTGTTCCTGGAGGTATTTAAAAGATGTGCAGATGTGGCACTTGGGACATGGTTTAGTGCTGGGTTAACAGACTCTGGAACTGGGTGGCACAGAGCAGCCCTGGAGGTTGTGACAAAAAGTGCACTGGCTCCAGGGAATGCTTTTTGGGGAAAGCAGCCATTCCCTAGGACAGGGCTGCCAACCAGGATAACCACATTGCTCACCTTGTGCTGAGGACCCCAATCATCATCTCACTTCCAGCTCATCCTGAACTGGTGGAAAGTTGATATTTCACCTCCCAGCCCATAACTCACACATCCATTAATCACTGACAACTGATTATAATTTTTGCCATCACATGCAGTGCTGTTGCCAGGGTCCAGCTTGGGGAATATTTCTCCAATATGTCTTTAGATGTAATTAAAAGAATGACTCTTATCAGCAAGCTGCCCCAACTGGCCTGCAGCATGCAGGGAGACCAGGGAGAGGTTTGCAAGTGGTTTTTTCAGAGTTGCAGTAAACCCATCTCCAGGCACCCACCACCAGCCATCTCTGCCCTTTGTGAGCTGCACAGATGCAGCAGGAGGGAGAATGTTGGTTGAAATCCTGACAGACTTTATGCTAATTCACCAAAGAGCATTTCAGAGCATACACGGACACTTAATCGAGTGGGAAAGACGGCAGCGAACACGACATTTAATTATGGGAAAGAAAAACGAAGTCTTTTACCCTGCATTTGGCATTCTCCCAACACACAGAGTTAATTGTTAGGAGGGTATATTAGAAGGCAATGAAGGAGAAGATTGAAAACCCTGATTATGCCGAGGTCCTGAAAATGCTGTATTTATTGAATTTCACATGAGAAAACACAGTCTGTGCTACACCGAGGGCTGTGCCAGCAGCCAGCTAAGAGCTCAGGGGGTCTGTATGTGCCTGTAAGAGGGGAACAAAGCACCCCAACTGCTTTATGAGCCTCTGCCAACTGCTGGCCAAGCCCCACTGCATCCCTAAAATGGGGCAGGTCAATATATACTCATGTAGATGCTCTTGGTGTAGGTGATGCACGAGGCCAGAACGTTTTTCAGGAATTCTGTTTTCCTTTAGAAAAAGATCTAACCAAGTAAAGTTGGAAAGTGCATTTCATCAGTGACCTCTGTGTATTACATTTAGTTGCATTTGCCTAAATTTGGCTAGAGCCTGAAGCTACAGCAAGCCCAAATGCTTTGGCAAGCAGTGGCATAGTTGCCCATGAGATAACAAGAGTGGTGGGGCTGGATCATGTAAAGGTCCATCAGTCCCGGGTGCACTCAGAAAAGGGGGTATTAACAGAACAGAGAGTCAACCAAAATTCTCCCCCCAAAAACCCCACCACCTCCAACAGTTTGATTCTCAGCCCTGTCCTTGGGCTGTGGTGCTGCCTCAGTATCCCTCAGCACGTCTCACTATGAATTTTTTTAGTTGTCCCTTGAACCACATCGTTTTAGCCCATTTTTTTCTTCATGCCTCCTCATGGGTGAGGAGCAAAATTACGACCCGTGGATGTGGTCGTTGTATCATGATCCATGGCCCAACATATCTCCCTGGGCAACTCCCCAGATTGGGTCCCACAAAGGAAAAAGTAGTGCCAATAATTGCCAATTCCATCCCATGGCATTATCCCATCTGCTTTTGCTGAAGTCAGTAGAATTTTCTCCGGATTTCAGCAGCACAAGATGCTTTTTTTTTTTTTTTTTCTTCTTCCATTTTTTTTCAAAACAGGAAAAATCCTCATGGATAAATGAGCTCCAGCTGATGGGGCACCTGCAGTAGCTGTCACTGTGCTGCAGGGGGGAACCTTTGGCTGCTGATGCACTCGCGGCCGCTGCAAGTTGGAACAGGCACCGCGAGTCAGCTTTGGACCAAATGCCCGTAGGAAGAGCCCTGGTGAATTGTATCGTGGTCTCAATTTTATTACAGCTTCTGGGGTTTTTCCTAGCTTTAAACAGTTTGGGAAAAAGAGTCCTAAAAATTAAAATAATTTTTAAAAAGACAGAAAGGATATGACATTTGGGGTAAGATAATCAAAATTGTTTCTTCAGATCACATGATTTTCGTGCCTGACCAATGTCACTGGAAATACCCAAATGGAAAACCTGTCTCTGTGTCATAGACACAGAGTCAGGCTGTCACTGCAGGGGTGGGGGGTCCAGCAGAAAATGTAAAATTCTGGCTCCTAATGAAGTGCAGCAAACCAGAGGGAACCCAAAAGGCTTATGTAACAATGGCACACCCCTCTCACGGCAGCCAGGTGTGTGTCCCAGTCCGGGCAGCACTCGGCACTCGCTGAGCTCTGAATTGAATCCCAGCAGCTCCGATGGGAGTTAAGCTCAGTGCTGAGCCAGCCGCAGGCTGCTGCTCTGAGTGGCCATGGGCGGCCACACGTCCCTCAGGGCCAGCCTGAGGACATACACAGCTCCCAGGATGAGGAGCTGAGGCAGGACAGTGCGACACTGAGCATCGATTTGTTGATGGAGATCTCAGGGGAAACTGCTGAGCCGAGAAAAACAAATTGACAGCAACTCCATCCTCAGCAGCCAAACGCTCTTCGGTCTTGGCTTAGATTTATCAGGTGCCTGACCGAGCTTGTGCTAAGCTTGAGCACAAGCCAGCCGTGTTTACCAGGCTGGTGCAGGCAGGAAGGAGCACTGTGCCAGCCCAAAGCCTGTGGACAGAGCAGGAGTGGTGGGACCTGGAGCTCTGGCTCAGCCCCAGATGCTGGCAGCATCCGCCCCTCGTGATACAGCTTTTAGGTAAATAATTAAGTTTGGATTATTTTTTTTTTTATGAGACAAGAATAAGTCTCTCAACTAAAATGTCCACTGTGCTATTTAAAATTTGATTTAAACACTTCCCACTGCTTTTTGATTATTTATTCCTCTCACTGAGATTTTTCTGAGAAACCATTTTCCACTTTAGACACGACAAACATTTTCCTATAAGGACCTCTGTGAGGAAGGGGCTGGCTGATCATTTGCAAGAGTGTTGATCCCTGGGGCCATTTCCAGCACTGCTGGGTAATGCTCCAGGAGACTTGGCAATAATTCATCCCCAAGCTGTGTGTGCCCTCAGTCACACTGGATTTTCAAGAATCACATCAGTGTGGAGCTGCACGCCTGGCGCGCGATGCCCTGCCCAGGTCACCAGCAGGCAAGTGTGAGCAAACACCTATGGGCAGGTCACAAGTGGAAATGAAAGTTAGAAAAGTGCAGAAGCCAGGCAGCAATTAAACATGGATGAGCAGATTCCTCTTTTTTTTTCAGGGATTGAGGAGAATTGTTTGACTTTAGTTTGCAGCAACAACCACGCTTCAGATCTCCATTGCACTGCCAATGCAAGCGTCCTCAGAGGAACCCAGGCAGACCTCTGCATATAAGGAAGAAGATGTCTCAAGACAGAATAAAAAAAATCTCAGAACAAGGCCACCTCAACTACAACACTTAAAATGGAAGCTCATCATCAAGCTGATGACTGAAAGACTGGCTTGCTCCAGAAGCACATTTTCCTGTTCCCTGTATGACAAGCAGAGGGTGGTTTCAGTTCAGCAGTGGCTGAGCTGCTGTACAGTAAAACTCACTGGTGAGTGAGCTACTTTAAAAGCAACAGAACTTGGTCCTCTTGGTGGCTCAGTTTCTCTGGTGTCTCCAAAATGTTTGTTTATAAGTGGTAAATGACTAACTGGCCTGTGCAGAAACAAAGGCAGTTGAGGTTCCAGCTTTGGGAAGTTGCCTATGGTGTGAGAAAGACGGGGCTGGGGAAGCCCCATAGAGCAGGGGCTGAAGGCAGCAGAGGGAAGGCAGCTCCATCCTCACCACTGCAGGTGACTCAAGGAGTTCAGCTTCTGACATCTGCTTCAGCCCCCTGGGAGCCCTGAGAGAAAATCTGAATGTCAAATCCCACCGCTCTGACCTCTCCCCACCTCTCCCCTCACCACCATCCTCACACTTCTGCTAAAAACACATTTAAGTCTCTCAGAGCACAGACCAAGCATCAGAGAACCTGTCCCTTCTTCCCCAGACAACAAAACACTGGAAGTGGCAGTGCCAAGGAAGCTCTCCTTGCCTTTACATCTCCACGTGCTGTCAACTCTGAAACCTAATGATTGTGCTAACACAGCAGTTATCTTTGGCTTGCTTCCAGGGACCATTGCAGCAGGCTGCCAACTGCAGTGGGCTTGTGCTATCATCCCATACTCCTTCCACAAAGCCCCAGCCCCTCAGAGGGAGCATGCGGTTTACTGCAAATGTTTGCCATGACACAGCCACTGCTGCACACCACAGACTGAAAGGTCACCTCTGACACAGGACAAACTACAACCCACACAACACAGCCTTGTCTCAGTCACCAAGAACAGCCCAGACACTGGGAACAACAGATCAGCACCCTCTGGAAGACCATGGATGCCAGCAGTAACTTAAGCAAAGCTGCTTTTATTCTATACAAGCAAGCAAAGACCTTGAACTTTTATCAGGCACTTATCACCAAGACAACCAAGAAAGGCGCTTGAACCCTGGCCAATATGTTTTTCTTTCTGCTTCACAGAATACATGAATTGCAAGAGCAGGCTGTCTCCAGGAGCACTTGTGCCTCAGAGACAGCAGCCAGGTTTCCAGGGTAAACTCAAATGAACTCTTACATCTCTCGTGGGCTTAACCAAAACACAAGTCTAAGGGATCTCAAATGCTGACATCATTTAAAAAACCCAACCCCACAGTATTACCTCTCCCAAGCACAGACCTTATTCCAAGGCTTACCTCCCTTTATCAATATATTATCCCAGACACACCTTCTTCAGTGATCTAAGCTGAAACACCTGGCTTTCAACCAGGACACAGGCATTTCTTATTCTGCCATCTCCAGTTTGGGGGCAGGAGAGTGGGGCTAGAGGCTGACAGCAACAAAGCAGAGATGGGAAGAGGTGAGCCTGAGTAATTTTGTCTGTCTCCTACAAAGCTTCTTAACATGACTGAAATTCCCACTAACCCTGTTGGGCACTTCAGCAGGTGCTGCCATACCCAGCTCTGAGTGAGTTGCTGAGCAGCAGCACTCCCAAGAGCCACACAACAGCCCCCATTGGTGACAGACCACGTTGGCAAGCGTGGAGTACACAGGTGGGATGGGAGGCCAGGTTGGGCTCTGCCCACAGCACTGCAAAAAACTCTGAAGGAGCCCAAGGCCTTTGGCCAAGTGTGCTTCACAACTTTCTGTGCTAAAAAACCTTGCATGTGCTCCAAACACTCTGCCTTGATGGTGGCTACTCCACTGTGGGCAGCCCTGCTGTGGAGATGGAAGGCAGTGGTGAGCCCAGTGAGCCTGTCCTGGTCCTGGTATCCAAGCAGGGCTATAGGAGAGATCCGGGGAGCAGAGGCAAAAGGGAGGAGACCCCTGGGGCCCCTGCATGGCTCAGCTGGTGGCAGGGAGCAAGCTGACCTTTGTGCAGTGCTTAGCAGCTGAGTTCAGTTGTTTCTCAGCTTCACTATTTACACGTGACTAGTTTTTGTCACGTATCTCCTCTCCCAATTATTTTACATCATCTTCTTAGACCTTTTTTATTTCTGTTTTCGGGGGTGGAGGCATCACAGAGCTCTTACAACAGTTTGGAAACATCAGTCCTCCCATTTCCCTAAATTGCACGTGGAGGAGTAGAGGAAAATCCTGGCAAGGGAAGCTTGGACCCTAATGCCCCAGCCACTTAATAAGCCATGAGTAGACATACTAATGGATAAATATGATCAGGCAGTTACAACAATTTCTATGCAAAAGCAGTGCTTCCAAATGGAGAGTGCATAAAATTATGCTAGTGCTGAATCCATCAGGTAAAAGGCATTGCTACCCTGATTTTAAGCACCTTTATATTCACAAAATTATCTATCACCTCTACATAGGGGATAGCTACTGACTTAGAAAAAGAAAAAGCAAATTGAAAGACCTTACTATGAACTCGCTAAGGTTTAACCTCCTGATTGTACTTGGATTTGGAAATTTAATTAGAAAGTAATTACAGACAAACCGGAAATATTGCAGAGGCCTCATCACCAGGCCCAGGAGGTTTTCTTGGCAGCCGCATGCAGCACCAGAAGATTCCTGACCACTTTTTCACAAAGCAAACGGCAGACTCTTCCTAAACACCACTCTGCAGCAGAAAGGCTTTTGACTGATAATCCAATCATTCTTTCAGAGAAGCAGGGCGGGTTTCCCGTTGGGCTGTCGGCGGCAGAGCTGCGGAGGCTGCAGCCGCCGTTGGAGTTAACGCTGCACCGCGGCCGCTTCCCACTGAAGGGAGCTCACGGCAGAGCTGCCCTCTTTCTTCAGCCCTGTTTGTTATTTCAACAGACCCAGCAGCAGCCAAGAGCAGAGAGAATGAACAAATGGGAATAAAAATAAGTCCTCTAAGACACGCAAAGCATTAGCCAGTTCTTTTTTTAATCTTTTCTGCTTGGCCATGTATCTATTGTGTTTCGGAGATGAAATAGCAGAGGGGTTTCTTACAGCAAAGCCAGATCAAATACAACTTTTGGGTGAGCATTATACTGTATGTACCAGCCTCTAAACAAAAGTGAGGGGTGTGCTTTGCTTTATCTTAGACAGGAGTTTGTCCTGCAATGAGCTACAAGGTTGGAACAGTTCCATGCTGAAGAGCAGGGTCTGAACAGCTACACATGCCACCAAAAATTAAATATACCCTAATCCCAGGTGAACTCAAATAATTCAGGCCCAGTGGTTGGATAGGTAATTGGATAGGTAATTTCTGAGTCACAGAGCCCTACTCACATGCCAGCTACAAATACCTTGGATAAAAAAAAAAAAAAAAAAAAAAAGAAGGATGCTTAGGGTAATGCTCCCCATGGCAACCCATGCATCTACACAGTGAAGCTGCTGCAGAAAGAGGATATCTCTGCTTTGCTCCAAGGAGGCTCCATCCCCCCAAACCTCATCTAGAGAAGGGGATCTACACAGCCCTGACAAGTACAGCCTGTTCCAGAAACCAGGAGCTTGTGAACATACCGCTAACACTATGTACCTACACACCCCTCAGCTTTATGCAAAGCCATTTTGGCATTCCCAGGAGCATTGCTTGGAATTAGGGTGCTGCTGCATCAGCAGTCCTGGGCCCTACAGCCTGAACCACAGGTTTCATTCAGGCCAGTTCTAGCACATTATAAACAGAGGATCCTGCTTGTTTTGGAACCAGCACACAGCGAGCGGCAGGTTCTGCTTCCACAAATAGCCTGGGAGCTGGTGAGGACAGGCTCACATCCACCAGCCTGAAAAGTGCTGGGGTTAAAATGGCACCAACAGGGAACAAGGAGGTGTCCCCAGCCTGGCCAGAAACTGGAGTGAATACATCTGGGTACCGATCCCCTATGGGGCCAGACTCTGCTTTAGCAAAACCTTTATCCTACTTACCTATAGGAAAACTGAGCTTTCATTCTGAACCCTCCTTGAATGTTTTAAGTAGCAAAATTTAATAATCACAGGTATAATTTTATAGGTAAACAGATGATTTCGTAATGATTTTAAGGCATGTTCATGATATATAATAAAAAGGCAGGCAGTTCATTGGTTCTTAGGGAGCCAGGGCAACAAATTCACATTGAATTCAATCAGGCACCTGCTCAGAGCAATTCCCACTGGGGAAGCCATCCTATTCTCTAATTACAAAACACTGCATCATTTCTCTAACTTTTGAATATTATTGATTTTTTTTTTTTAGGTGAGGAGATAGAAATGCCAAGTGTGATGTCAGCAGGCAGCTGTACCTCAGAGCACAACTGCTCTTTCCCAAAGCAGAGCACTGAATGCCAACTGAAGCATGGCTGGATATTGCACAATAAGAGACAAGATATGCTGTGCATATTTGGGGCAATGGAAGCAAGGGTTTGACCCCCTGTGCCCTTGGGGGTTGCTCTGCCAAGGCCAGGTTGCTATATCATTATGATAAGGGTAATCCTGTTAGGCAAACACATCAAACAAATAGTCATTCCTGATTGCAGACCTTGTCTGGGCAGATCTAAGCCTGGGTTAAAAATGTGCTGAGTGTGCAGTCCTCTGGCACAGCACACGAGGGGCTCAGAGAGGGATGGATATGTGGGGGCTTCTGTGCCTCAGGACCCCATGCAGGCACTCTCTGAGGCTCAGGCTAGTTCCTGGAAGTGTCTAAAAATTGCAACAGAACAAGTTCCCTCTCTTTCCCCTTCGCTTCTTGTGTGGAAGAGGACAGATGACTCTTATGTCAGCCTGTTTTGCTTCTATATTTATGTCCTGCCTCAGGCTCACAATGTTCAGCTCAGATGCAATCCAGTCTGGTCATATTAATACATCTGGGAAAATATTTTTAACAACCAACATCAAGCTGAAGACCAAAATCGTCCAGAGGCACCAGGAGCTCTCTGACCCCTCTTGACTGCTTGCTTACAAAACAGAAAGGCTCCCCAAAAGGTATTCTGTGGACTTTTAAGGGCCAAGCATGCTTTTCAGCTTCCCTCTGTAATGTACTGGATGAAATTTAATCTCTGCTGCAGCTCTGGGAATTTCCCTAAGTTTCCAAAAGAATGAATGTGGCTGTTTTATTACAGGTGCCAAAATCAAGGCTTAATGAGAGGTGGGCTCTGAACCCAGCCAAGGTGAAGAGAACACTGATGACAGCCTGTGAGCATCCCTGAGGGCTTGCAAAACAGCTGCTCTGAAGGAGCTCATCACCTTGCTGCCCACCTCACTCTGCCAGACCACTTTATCAAGGAACCAGAATAAAAAAAGTTTCAAAGCCTTAAAAACTGGCTAGTCCCACTGGTGGGCAACATCAACAAATCCATGACACCAGCTGAGCCATTTATTCAGCCTCTCAACAGCTGGGACTGATGTCTGACAGGAGTCAATCCTTACATTATATGCTTCCTACAGAGCCACTGGTGAGGTTTCCTTTCCCAAATAAAATGTATCAGAGCTTCACCTTTGCTCTCAAGAATCAAAAATGGGTAAGGTTGGAAGGGACCACTGGAGGTCATCTAGTCCAATGCCCCTGCTCAAGCAGAGTCCCCAGGAGCACACTACTCTGGATTGTGTCCAGGAAGCTTTTTAATATCTTCAGGGAAAGAGACTCCACCAAGAACAATTATGGATGCAGATTTTTGGGATTTGCTCAGCAACAGCCAGGAAACAAGAATAGCAAGAAAAGATTTGCTCACTTTGTTGTTTCCAAAGCAGATTTTTCTTTCATGCCATGAATCAGGATGGAGCTGACCCTATAATGAAGCAGAGAAAGCAGAGCAGCCAAGGTTATGGGTAGCTCCGGCTCAGTGTGAAATGGTGATTCACACAAAGTCAAACAAGCAGAGATTGACTGTAATACAAATGAAGACTGAGGAGGAAGAAGAGGTGGATGCAGAGCGAGACAGTGCAATAGTGAGTCATGAGAACAGGGGGAGGTTCAAGATTCCTCCCCTCAGATGTTTTCTGATGATTCCAGCAAGGGAGCCAGGAGCATTGCCCCAGCCAAGATCACCGCTGACTCTCTAATCAGCTGTCTTGTTTCTCAGATGAAAATATTTTTGCACTTCCCAGGAAAACTTCTGTATCTTTTCCAAACTGATTTGATATTCTGAAATGAAAGGATATTGCCACTTGCCAAAATGCTCCCCTGAGAAATTGAGATGGGCAAAGAGACACACAAAAAGCATGTACATGACCCAGGTGTTACAGACCCAGGTGGGTATAGGAGGGAGGTGCTCTCATCTCTGCATCTGATGTGCAACAGCCATCCATGGTGAACAGCCCTCACTCACCACCATGCAGGAAGATGTACACTCCTCCTTATCAGGCAGCCCCACACAGCTTCCCTTGCTGTCTTCCCATCCCTGGTGCTGCAGGCAGCCAAGGGCCCTGAGATGACAGAAACAAAGGACAAACTTATCAGGGGAACCAGCAGCAGCAGAAGAAATGAAACTGAAAGGTTTCTAAGAAAATGTTTGTGTGAAGCTTCCACGAGGTGTCAGCAACAGCTATTATTCATCAGAGCTAAACAGAGTGCCTGGGGCTGCCATGCGCCTCCTCACATGGCATGTCCTCACCAAAGGAGAACAAATCCTGTCTAGTGACTGCCAGCAGCTCTGCTGCCGTGTCTCTGTGCAGGATGACCAGTCTCTGTCCACTGTCTAACACAGCAGAGCAGAGGGCTCCCCACACAGAGCCCAGACCCCAAGGACCAGAACAATATATTTGTATATTATCCCTGACCTAAAGAACTCACCAGCTGAAACAAGATGGTCAAAGCAGCGTTACTGCATCTCCTGTGCAGGTGGGATGCTGGTGGCACAGAGATTAAACTGAGGATCAGTGATGTACCTGTGTGGAGAGGGGGACACACAGTGTGCATATTCCAGCCCAGTGTCCATACTGCAAAACCCCTGACTCTCCTCATTCCTTACTTCACTCTGAAGATGTGCAGTTTTAGCTAAACAGGACATTAGGCATTTCTCTCTGACTGGTTGAAGATCCCAGAGGCTAAAAGTGAAGTGGCAGCTGTGCTGCTCCAGCCCACCAGGGATCTGGAGCTGTTGTCCAAACTCTGCTGACCTTTGGTCCTGAGCCTGCCTTTTTCCAGAAGGGACTGGTAAGTGTTCAGAATCAAACCCATGCACAAATTCTTTGCAAGGACTGGAGTAAACCCTGTATCCTTCAGCACTATTCAAGAATGAAGGATGTACTCCTTGCCCATCTTCAATCTCATGCTCAAACTCAGCACTCGACCATGTTCAGTGCACTCCCTGATAGTGCCTATTTTTATTTTGCTTTTAATTATATACACAGTCATGTCTCTTAAGTCAAAATTATCCTGCCCTCAATTTAATGAAAGCCTTAGGAAGCAAATGACGTCTGCCACAAGAAATGGCAGAGCTTTTCCCTTCTTCCAATTACGTAGTTGGGGTTTCCGTAGTATTAAGAAGGTTTTAGTTGGTCACTGGCTGGGGAAACCAAAGGATCAAGGTCCCGGAGGAGGGTGAAGACGAAAATAGCTCTGAGGGGATACGTCACGTTCCTTGGATGTGGCTGCACCGACAGAGTAATCTCTGTCATGTGCCAAGGAACCTGTGATAAGCCCTCTCATAGTCGGATTGGTAATAAGATCAGTTACTTAATTCAAAGTGATTAAAACCAGGCTGGACTGCAAACAATCAAATCATGTTCATGGGTCTGTGCAAAAAAATATACATATCAGAAAAGTAAGACTTTTCTGGACTGTCCTGTTACATCACTAGTGCTATAAACAATTTTGGGGCCAAATGTAACCCAGTGCAGCCCACAGACAGGCTGCCTTTCCTACAGGCAGGCTCCCACTCCAAATGTATGTGACAAATACAATTTGCAAAGGGTTGCCCACCAGCTGTGAGGCCAAAAGGACTTGGCACGCTCTGGCCTCTTTTTAAGCCAGTGCTGGGGCCCAAAGCACACTGTGGTTGTAACCATTCCCACCACCTCCACAGGAGAACTTGGCCCGTGAATAACAGCACCACTACTACACCAAAGACATTAATTTCCTACAGAAAAGCCAGTTTGGCTTTGCAACTGTGTTAATGCCTTGCCTTTGGGCTCTGACACCACTTGGCTTGCCCAGGCATATGTGCAGGATGAGTACAAAGGGCTGGGCAACCTGACATCACCACACTGGACTTCGAAATCAATGGCAATGTCCTAGCAACAGCTAGGAAAGGATTTGGGATTCTCATCTGGGCATCCCCCACGGCAAGCAGCACACAGACATGTGGTGGGCACCACTGCCATCAGCAATGGGCAGCAAGGCACTGGCAGACACAAAGGAGGGGCTGTAGAAGCAGCTGTTTTTAAACCATTTCCTTCGGTCCTGCACTTTGGTACAAATTATCCCACGGCTGCAGCGATGGGACGCGACTGACAGGTCAGTGCCCTGGTGGTGGCAGGGAGTGGTGAGGCGGCTGCCTTTAATGGGTTTTCACCTGGAATCGGAAACAAGCGGTGAAAGAGGATTTTCTGTGCCGTGGCTGTCATCCAAGACGCCAGGAGCTGTGGTGGATCTGCGGGGATCCTCGGATGACGAATCGTGCTGACAAACACTGGACGTAATTCTTTCCAGCAAAGCAGATCAGTGGGTGTTATCCTTCTTTTTTATTCTCTCCCCTCAGATGCGGTCAGCAAGAGTTTTTAAGTGTGACAGCGGCGTGCGGTATCCTGCCCAGCTCCCCCACCTGCCTGCACTCCCTCACACGGATCCCCAGGGTTTGCTGTGAGCATCACATGGCAGGGAAGAAGTTACAAAGCAAACCAAGCACAGTTTAGGCATTGTTTCCCTGGCTGAATGGTGGTTCAGAAGAGGCACAACAAAGGGGATGGCTGTTCCTCGCCAGCTTCATACTCATTGGGGTCATCAGGACAGTCGGTAGCGTGGTGTCCCTTCCTGCCTCCCCGAGGAGCTTCACAGAGAGGGCTGCAGGGAAGCAGAGCATTTCAGCCCCTGTCTGGTGATCCCCTCAGTGTGCATGGGTGTCTCGCACTCCAGCAGCAAACAGCAGCAGCAGGACAACTCCAAGGATAAAGAAATCAGAGCTGCGGCCTGTGAACCCATCAGCAACTGGCATTGCCCACCTACAGATGCCAGAGAGTCTGATCTTCCTGACTGAGAGGACAATGGCTGCAAGAGGGGGAGACACTGGGGCCAAACACACAGAGGAAGAGGGAAATTATCTCAGGAAGTCAAGGGTGGAGAAGATCCCAGTATTTGCCAGCAGTAAGGAGGCCTTATGAGAGAGCAGATCCCAGTAATGCCAGCACTTGCCTTCCCAGTGTGTGACTCTTACCTGTACACCTGCATTTTAGGGCCAAGGGACTGCCAAGGGGAGCCCCTGGTGCAGGGCTGTGGGCAGTGCTGGGCTCACCCCACGCCATGACCATCTCCTTGCTCTTCTGTAGCCCAAAGCTGACAGGTGCCTTTCAGAGGGAATGGCTGCGGGCAAATGTCACTCTCTGGAGACATCCGAGAGCCACAAGTTTAGCAACAAGCACGTGTGTGCACATGTGCGCTGGCCGAAGGGCAGTGCCAGGTCCCAGCCCGAGCCACCCACGGGGGCGGGCTGGGGACAAGCCAAGAACTGGCATAGGCCAGGCGGGGCCCTGCCAGGGCGGGCACGGGGGTGTGTCACCGCCTGTCCCGGCACCCGTGTACCCGGGCGCTGCACGTCTGCAGCCTCCCAGGCCCGGGAGGCCGAGTGTCCCACAGCCCCCGGGCACAGGCCCGCTGTGGCCCAGACAACATGTGCCCTTGACCCATGGAGTCCAGGCTCTGGTGTGCCCTGGATCCTCCAGACTCAGGATCCCACGCCCCCGGGACTCTGCACCCTCCGCTCTCTGCATCCCTTTAGCCCCAGGGCCCCATACCCCCAGGACACCATGTACCTGGACTCCGTACCTTTGGGACCGCAGACCCCCGCACTGCTGGGATCCCGTATCCCTGGCACCTCACAGCCCCGGGAACCCCGATCCCTACACCCCCGGGACTCCACACCTCAGGAACCCCATATCCCTGTGACCTCCTGCTGTCGGAAGCCCCGATCCCTACGCCCCCGGGCCCCCCATGCCCCCGGCCCCCGCCCCCGCCCCGCGGCATTCCCGCCCCGCCCCCGCGGGACTCCGAGCCCCTCAGCCAAGTTTCTTGGAACTTTGCCTCCCGTGACGCACGCGCCGGCGCCGGGCCCCGGCCTCCCGGCGCAGCCAATGGGCGGCCGGGGCGCCGGGGCGGCGGCCAATCGGCGTTGGCCGGACAGTTCCCCGGTCCTGACCGACCTTCACCGCCCGGGAGCGGGGGGGGCCCATAAAAGGGCCCCGCGGCGGCGCGCGGCGCTCCCGCACTTCCACTGCGGCGGACACGGCACGGGCGGCACCGGCGGAGAGGTGAGCGCCGGGAGCGGAGGGAGGGAGGGAGGCCGGGAGGCCGTTCCCCTGTGTGCACTAGGGATATGGGCGTCCTGTGCACTGCGGGGAGGCCGTTCCGCTATACCGGGTCTCCGTGCACGGGAATAAGGGTGTCCGGTGCACCGCGGGGGGGGAACGTTTCCGCGTACCGGGATCCCGTGCGCCAGGGACATGGGCGTCCTGTGCGCTGAGGGGAGGCCGTTTCCTTCTACCGGCTCTCCGTGTACCGGGGACACGGGCGTCCCGTGCAGCGGGAGCAGGGAGGGAAGGAGGGATGGCGATTCCGGGTGTCTCCTGCACCGGGGTGTCGCGCCGGCTCGCTGTCCCCCGCGCCGGCGGGGAGGCGGGCGGGCCAACCCGGCGAGCCCCGGAAGCAGCCCGGGGAGCCCCGGCCGCCCGGCACTGACCGCCCGTCCGCTCCCGCAGGTCCGGGCCGATGGTGGGAGGCAGCCCCCGGCGGAGCCCGGCCGCACGCCATGCCCTGGAGCGTCCGCTGGGTCGGCGGCTGCGGCGCCCAGTCCCAGAAGCAGTGCAAGAAATCCTCCTTCGCCTTCTACCAGGCGGTGAGGGACCTGCTGCCCGTCTGGTTCCTGGAGGACATGCGGACCATGGAGGTCTTCCACTGGGAGGACGGGGGCAAGGTGAGCGTGTACTCGCCCTCGGAGGCGCTGCTCTACGCGCTGGTGCACGACCACCAGCCCTACGCCCGGCACCTGCTCACTAAGTTCCCCCAGAGCGCCCTGGCCGTGCCCAGCCAAAGCTTCAGCTGCTGCCAGTCATCCCCGCACCTGGCCATGGCCGTCCGCTACAACCGCGTCCGGGTGCTCTTCCGAATCCTCAAGGCCATCCAAGCCTTGCCCCCGAGCGACAGAGCCGCCCACCTGGACCGGCAGGGCTGCAGCCGCGTGGAGGGCGGCAAGACAGCCTTGCACATGGCCTGCGAACTGGTGCGGCCCGAGTGCCTGCTGCTGCTGCTGGGGCACGGCGCCTCGCCCTGCCTGCAGGACAGTGCTGGGAACACCCCCCTGGACACCCTGCTGCAGCAGATCTCCCACACGCCGGCGGCTAACATGCGTGCCAAGCTCCTCTGCCTCGACTGCCTCTTCTTCTTCGTGCCTCAGGACCTCAAGTTTGCAATGAAACAGCAACTGTTGGACAACCGGCAGCAGTGGCAGGACCTCCTGGGGGAGAACAGGTTCCAGTGCCTGGTGGGCTTAGTTCCTCCGTCGCTGTTCATCGGAGCCATGCGTGTCTTGATCAGGACCATTTCACCTGAGCACTTCCCAGAGGCTCTGGATAACCTGCCTCTGCCTCATTTTCTAAAGCCTTTGGACTTGAAACTGGAGAGCTAGAGGGGTGGTACGAGAGCCTCCCGCTCACCTGACAGAAATAGACTTGTGCTAAAAATGTATCAATATACCAAGCTGCTAATGCAGTGGCCAAGTATCTGTTTTACTGAGAACAGTATTTTTTAAAAGAATTATATCCGGCACTTTACAATATATTTTATTTAAAGATCCTTGTGGTGAGGTGAGGGCCATGCTGCATTTTATAAAAGATGTTCTATGGCATGTACAAATGAGGGTATGGGGAAGAACATATTTGTAAATACATCCGAATAAACCAGTGGCAGATGTGATCAAAATACAAATCAACTGAAAACCCTGGAGTGGCATGTGCCTTGGGAAAGCGTGTGCAGGGTGGGGGAGTATCTTTTTGTTAGGATTTCCCTGTTACATAAGCCTTGCCGTCCTGGAACAGGATGACTCCTTTTTTACAGCTCTCCTAATACATCTTGGCAGAGATGCTGGGTTTTTTTTAAAGGCACAGATGAAAACTTCCTCGTCTTGTACACAAGACCGAAGAGAAGCCAGATACTGTTACAACTTCCCTAAACAAGGCTGGCAAGGATGTGCATCTGAACAAAATGTATTTTAAAATATGCATAAATAACAGTTGGCTTTCTTGTGAAGTTGTCTCTGTTCCCCTTGGAGGGCCAAGGTGTTTATTTTCAGGCAGAGAGAGATGGAGCACACATGTTGCTGTGGCCAAAACTGTACCCGCCCTGGCGGGGCTGCAGCCCCTCTGTGCGATTGCTGCACGGTGAGGAGGGTAGCACAGAGCAGGAGGGCCAGACTGTTCTTCTCAGAGGGATGTAAGGAGGTGTGACAGTGGCCCAGGATCCCAGATCATGGCTTTTTTCAGTGGATCCTGGCTGCTCCACTGCTGTTTCCCATCAGTGTGTGATGGCTTAGGTTCAGCTGAGAGCATCATCACAGTCTTGGTGTCCACTCTGGGTGCCAGAGGAGTAGCTGAGATACCCAACCTTTCCCCAGCTATCCATTCTGCGATGCTCCAAGGTACAAACAACATCCTCACAGCTGCTCCAGGTCAAAAAGCCCTTTTGGGGTAATGTCCTGCTTCCAACAGTTCTGTTTTGACTCAGCAAAGGGTACAGCTTCGGTTCCTTGCTCTGCAGCCTTTGCTCTTCAGCATTCTGGGCAGTCCCTGTGTGCTCTGCAAGGAGCTGTGCTGGCTCCACCAGCCCTGCAGTGATAGTGATCTCCTAGGACACAGCACTGGAGCCTTGGCTCTGTTCTTGGAAGTTGTCATTGAAGCTGTAGAGTTTTGTTTCAGGGCTTAAATTCGTAGCCAGGGAGTTGTTTGCCACTTGAACTATTTCAGGACTGCTGTTCACTCTAGGGTCATCAAGGAATTGATGAGCTTAGGAGAGAAGAGCTATGTTCAAGGCACAAATTTCTTTATTCATTAATTAATTTTGGTTAAGGAATGAAAAAAAACCCCACAGAATTAGGCACTATAAGCTGTTCATGTTTCAGCAGAACAGAGTGGTATTTCATCTAAAATAATCTCCATACTGCATGCACAATAAAAGATAAGCCATGCTTCTGCAACTTGAGAAGAAACAGAAAGAAGATTGCTATTCTTAGCCTGATAGCACTGAAAATGTTTTCTAGAAGAGAAAATGTTCCTTTTTCCTAAGAAACCAAGTGGATACATGCTCGAACCCATTACCATGTGAAATTCAAATCCCTTGCTGGAAATCGTGGAAAAATTCTAACTGTTCTCTTCAGCTACCTTGTTGATCATAAAAATACAGAAATACAGATTAGAGAACTAATCATAATGTTCTACAGCTAGCCACTTAAAAAAATTATCTATGTTGCTCCATTCCTTAATAGAGTACCAGTTCCCCATTGCTTCTGTACCAATGGTGTGGAAACATCTTTCCAAACAGACAAGTGGCAAAGCAGTCAGGTCTAACTTGCACATGGCAAAGTGTCATGAGGTGGGGGAAGAGACAGAGCTGGGGGGTGGGACGGAATGTTTCTCAGCTTTGCTGCCAAAGACATAACGAGATTCAGCAGTAGGGGGGAGCTGGTGGGTTGGTTGAACTGAATGCTGGAAGATGCTCCTGCTCCCAGGCTGTGAGAGTAATTACACACTGGAACAGCACAACAGGCTGGGCAGGATATGCTACACCTTCAAATGAGCCCTTTAACAAAACACGAATGCAAAGGCTGCCCTGTGACTCCCTGGAGCCCTCCCACCAGCTCTGGGGTAATTCATTCCAACAAACAGAATGGATCCTCTCAACATGTGGTGGGTCCAAAGCTGAGTGCTGTGCCCTTCCTGTTATTCTGGGACAGGAGTCAGTGCCAAGCCTGTCGCTGACGACATAAAGAACTCACACCCACACCTTGCGATGTCCCAGGTGGAAGAGAGAAAAGTTTATTTACAGAATCAACATTTATCGAACTCCAGCAGTGATCATGGATTGGAGGAAGAAAATCTTCTTCTCCAACCACACTGGACCATGCAACAGTCTATCTACAGTCTCCTCCTTATGAAAAGAATGTAAACATTGCTAGATTTTACAATAACAAGTAGCTTGTTTATACGAAAGTGTATCTGACTCCAAAAACACAAAAGGCTAAAAATAAGACTTTAAAAAACTCCTTAAAGGGGACAGAGGAGAATGGCAAAAACCCAGACAACATCTCACCCTTTTTCCATTTAAAAAAGAAAGGAAAAAGAAAAATGAACAATGTTACAAAAAGGAAAAATATGAACAATATTCAGTGCCCACTCGTGGAAGAATCATCGGAGTGATCACTCGCGTTGTCTGCATCAGAGTCATCACCCAATGATTCACCCACGATGACTTTCAGTTTGGTCATGGTTTCCATTTCACCTGTTGGCCGGATTCTGTCTCTGCGGTCGCAGGTCAGGACGAACACACATCGAAGGTACCCAATGCATCCCAGTATCTGTGACTACGCTGGCATACCCACGCCCCAAAGTGTGAAGGTCATAGGGCCCTTCCCACTCTTTGGTGACTAAATTCCACACCTGAACCTTCGGTCGAGGCTGATGTGTCTCGTCCGAACTCTGCCATGAGAAACGATGATTTGAAATGACGGGATTATTTGAGTTCTGCGGCACCGTAAGGTACTTGATGGTGAACAAAGCTTTTGCCAACCGACTGTGCGGGGTTTCACCCTGCACAAGCCCACGCTGGGATGGCTCTGCTGAAGGTCACCAACAGCCCTGGCTGTGTGTGGCTCATTGATGTCTGCCATGCTTCATCTGGAGAGGAACCGTGGGCAAGATACACCCATGAGCACATGGATCACTCCCCCAGCTGGGTCCAGGCTTGTTTGTCAGACAGAGTCACAGCTTGCAGAAAGGCTGGGGCTCCTTGGCATTGGAAACAAAAGTCTTTTGTTTATAGGCCAAGCAGTAGCAGCAGCATCTTTCCTCAGGCTGACCTGCCAGCACATCTCTGTCTTCTGCCACCTTTAGGGCACAGTGGAGTGCAGGCTCCACAGCCCATTCAGTTTTCCATCTCTTGGAGAAGGCTACCAACAAAAGTACCAAGAAGTGCCAGCTGCATCACCACTGACAAGCTTAATAAAGTGAACATGGACAGTGATTATGTTACTGCAGAAGAGAACTGTGGTGCTAGAGCCAGGAAGCTGGCCACAAAGGTGTGGAAGATTCACCAAGTCCTAGCACCATGGGAGCACAGGGGTAAGGAGATAAAAGCTTCTGTCTTACCTGCACAGGTTAATGATGTCATACATGGCAAATTGCTCATCCACAGGAAATGCTTTCCAAAAGCATGCAAGACAGTAGATAGAATCAGCATTCCTGAAAAGCTTGGTTACAGTCAGTCCCCTAAAAAATTACTTTCTGTCAGCAAACACTGATGAAATCTAATAAATATGTCCCATGAAATCTAATAAATATGTCCCATCTAATAAATATGTCCCAAGCATTTTCAAACCAAAATATTCATATACTGCCCACCTTGTAGCACAAAGTGATTTGATTTGCTGACAGGTAAAAAAGGCTGAAACATTATCATTCAGAAAGCAAGGGGAGGGAGGAAGTACTGAGTTAGTTTTGACTCTGCAATTGACTCCTCTCTGCAGCTCCCAAAATGTAGCCTGCCTAGAGTCTGCTGAAGGAGATGAAATCTACTGTAATTTTGAGTAACTCGTTTAAAAGATGGGTTTGTGCTCTTCAACAGTCTTCTTTACTTTTCCTGGCACAGAGGCAAGGGAAGACAGAGATTAGAAAGGGGCCAGGGTGCCAGGTTTGTTTACTAATGCCCTATTTGTCCAATTTGTCCATATGGTGTTCAAGCCATAGGGGTTTTTGATTTGCAGTATAAGAAATTTACTGACATCAGCAGATCCTTGTGCATTGCATCACCCCATCCAGGCAAACAAGGCACTCATGCCATGTGCTTAATATTTAAAGAGCACTGAAAATCCCTGCAAACCAAGTTTCATAAGATCTAAGTTAATAACAGTACTTCCATCCCTGCTTGGTGTCAGCATGTGTCTGAGGCCACATAACCATTCATCCCCAGGCTGGCTTCAGTGGTCTCTCCTCCTCCACCTGTAACGTGTGAAAAGGAAGTTCTGCTTATGACTTGCTCAGACCACATCAAACTATCCTCTATTAACAAGAATCTCATCTGTGGTGCTGCAAGGCTGCTGCTTGCACTGATTTACTCCTGCTCTTCCCACCACACAGGGTCAGGTTCATGTGCAGCACAAGAATGGAAGGAGCTGAGCTCCCCGACAAAACCCAACTCAGCAGGAAACACAAATACAGTTTGCAAAAACATCAGAGATCCCCCTCTGCTGCTACAAGAAATGGAACCAAGTTCAGCTGGGATACAAAGATTGCCCCCACTTGCCCTGATGACCTCTGAAATGACCAGTGTCTGTTTGCCCAGTGGTTTAGTTGATAAATGAAAAAAAATCACATAAATCAACAAAGCAAATTTCAGAAGCCTCAAATGAAGAGAAACTCATCATGTTTAGGAATTACTGCTAAAGCCAGGAGAGCCTGGCCATCTAGTCTAAATTGTGTATGACCCAGGCCAGCAGTTCTCATGTTGAGCTTATCACATCTGATTGATTTACAGCATCTGCTTTAAATCCAGCCTTATTTTATTGATTTTTAAATTGTGGCACATCCAAGGCTCTCTGAAAAACCTGTAGCTGAGCCAAACAAAGGTCCCATCCAGCTAACCTTAATCTCTCATCTGTCCCTAAATCCCAAAACATCTCCTGCCATCAACCTTGCCTCCTTATTCTCTAGGAAGAAATATTCTTTTCCTAATACAACGTAAGAGTTGACCAAAATGGATCTGAATCAGCAAGGAGAGAGGCAGAGACAATTCAGAGAAGCAAGGAAGGCAGAGAGGGACTTTGATCTGTCCCACACTTCAGCTTTCTGAGCAAGGTTTTAGCAAGTCTGAGCCAGTAAGTCAGGATCCTGTGTGAGTTCCAGTCATTGTAAGGTTACGTTCCCTGCACTGCAAATTTAATGGGAAGCAGAACAAATCAACACTTCTCCTTCAGGAAAGCAAATAAGGCCTGAAAAGCTCAACTCCCCAGTTCAGGAGGCATGGCAAGACACCTGCATGCCTGGGGTATGAGGGGTGACCACGGACCAGTCTCCCCTTCCCTGTGCTCCCCAACTGAGGCAAACACAAGGTCCATGCTCCATGGACCTCAACAGGGAGATGAACAATTAATGCTGGACAAGCCCTTTCCCCAGGGTCCTCTGTGGACAGTAGTGGAAGGAGGCCAAGGGAGGAGAGAGACTTCCAGGCAGAAAGGGCTTGGCTCAGCCAGGACAGGGAGGAGCTCCCAGCTCAGAGGAGGCAGCACCCTCCCTGCCTCTTGGCCCCCTGATTCCTGCACTGTTTGCTGTGAGTGCCACAGTTCCTCTCCCACAGTCTCATGGCTCTGAGGGCAATTGACTGTCCTGCCAGCAGTGACCAGACAGTGTACACAGACCTTGACTCTGTTTGGAAGTCTGGGCAGCCCCATCTTCTCTCTCAGCCAGCAAGGCAACTTTGCCCAAAATTGTCCCTCTGCTCCTTTGTTCCAGTCTCAGTGGTAATTACTGTTTTGATGTAAGGGGTGTTTTTGTCATCATGTCCTTAATATTCAGGCTTTATTTTATAATCATTGGGGGGGTTCTTTCTAATAGTGCAAGTAAATTGCAGTAAACAGATACTACATCACACTCATATTTTTAATGTGATGTCATTTTTCTGACCATGTTTGAGGCAGCACTTTAGAGCAAAGCCTAAAAGGATTAGTACTTTCTCACTCACAGAGAGAGAATGAAATCCCTTGAGGAGCTGAGATTTTGAACATGCTTTCCTCTAAAACCATCTGCTAGTGCTCTCCTGCTTTCTCCCACTCCTGCAATAGGGAAAGCTATTGATGATTAGTGACTTGAAGTGACAAGACAGAGGGATACAGACTCTCACACTGGTTTCAGTCCCTTGCTAATGCCATGCCCAGTCAGGGCTGTGGCCAAAGGCAGGCTGGATAAAATTCCCTAACTGGCAAAGGAGGTGATCTGAGCAATGGCTTGTCCACTTTTTCTGTGAGGAGAGGGGCACATCACTTTTGATAACAGGCTCTCCCAGCAGGAGTGGGGCTGGGACCTGAAGGGCCCCAGAGCTTAGGAAAACTGCTGTAAGGCCAGAGAACCATTGCAGAACTCTCAGTGCTCTGGGAAAAACACTCACACGTCAGTGGGAAGAACGTGGCACTCCCTCGGGTTTGCCTCCTTCAGATGCCCAAGGTTTGACTCAGCTTTGCTGCTGCCTCATTTTCCCTGCCAGCAGCAGCAGCAGAGCTGTAGTTAGACCATGAACGCCCTGGTAGAAAAACACCTTCTCAGACAGCCCTGAGGCAAGAGCTGCTGGGACGGCAGAGCAGGTGAGTGACTCACTGAGTCACTCAGCAGGTAGAATATTTTGAAGGATAAAACCAAGTGATTTCCTTCAAAATGAAGTGCCATCTACACATCACCCAGGCTGCCTTCACTGTGGAGAGCATCAGCTGAGGTGCTGGAGCTGTGTACAACATCCTGGCCAGAGACAAGCAATTCATATCCAGCATCTTCCTCCCAACCTTCATGACAGGTCAGCAAGCTACCATCCTATCTGTCAAGCTCTAGGTGAAAGATGCAAGGTGTATTTCTCATAATCCTTTGCTCCAGTCAGTCTGGTCTCTGTGAGACCATAACTCTTGCTGAGAGTCCCCACCCAGACTGGGTGTGCAGAGAGAGGCACTCCACCCTTCATTCTTTCTGTCAGGAATAAAGTCCTCTCTCCAGCACAGCAATGTCCCAAGACTCTTGTCTGCCACTGACAGGATCCATGGGAAGCACACTAACAGCATGGCAATGGGCAAAGAGCATCCAAGCTGTCCTCCACTGTTCAAGAGAATGGGTAAGCCCCAGCTCCTCAGTGAGATCAGGCCCCTGTGGAAGCACAGAGTAGGAGGCCCCTGGGGCTTTGGGAAGCCAGCATGGCCAGGCAGACACTGGGGCCAAGCACCACAACACTTGTATCATGAATGCAGTGAGAACCTGGGCTCCTTTGGTACCACATGGTACCAGCTGTGCTTACAGACAGACATGACTAGTAATGACATGCCTGGGGTACTGAGCCCCTGCCCACATGATGAACAACCAACTCACAGCACATGTCCTTTTGCCAGCTTGGAGAGACACAGAGCAGTTAAATCCCAGCTTCTGAAGTCAAGCTTTTCCTGAGTAACATCAACAAACATTCTTATCAGTAACATCCACAAATATTCTTATCAGCAGAGGTCTTTGGCTCAGTATTGTCCTGTGGTGGCCACCACAGCAGCCTTTAACTCCTCGAGTCTCAAAGGCACCCACAACACAAGGCAGAGAGCAGCAGACCTTGTCCTGCAGTAGTGCATGCTGCACCTGCAAACAGCATTTCTGCTGGTACCAGCCCGTGGGTCGTCAGGCAGGTGTTTCTACTGCACAGCTGAGCCCCATGGGGCTAAAGACAGAACCACAATGCTCTGCTCAAGCAGCAGGACTCTCATGTGTTCCCATCCTCTTTCCACTTTGGCTGAACGATGGGGGAAGAAAAAGGGGGAGCAAATTACTTTGCTAGCCCTGACAGTGAGGAAGTAATTTTCCAAGCTACAGCCAAGCAGAAGAGGAAAGAAGTGACACAGAGCTTGGCTCTGCCCACCTCCAACTCAGAAAGAAAAGCTCTGCTGAGCAAATGGCTGTGCTAAGCAGCACTGAGTGCTAAGCAGCACTGAGTACTCACTCTGGGAGGTAATAAGTCCCAGCTGGTAGTCTGGATCTGCATCTATTCACCTTTTCAGCATTTGCAGTTCATGCATGGGAAGTGGCACTGTACTGTACCAAACCAGGGACACAGAGCTGGGAGGGTATTCGGAAGTCTTTTGTTCCAGAATCAAAAGAAGCCTTTCCTGCCTCCTACTTGGGATTTGATGCTTTAGAAACTGGTTGCTCAGATACCAAACAAATCTTGTGTAGACTCCCTATTAAAACAAAAGCATAGAAATTTATGTAACCAAATCCCTGCTTTGGACTGTGACCTTACCAGGCCCTATTCATTAATTAGGCTACACTGAAGCTTCACTCAGATCCAAACCTGACACTGATGCAGCTCACTCTGTAGAAGACACCCTTGCTGATGGGACACATACCAAACATGCTGTTTTAATCCCACATTGACCACAGGTGACTTTGACATTAAATACAGTGTGGCAGAAATACATGTCCTACCTCTCTCTGTTAGCTGCTGTCTGCAAAGAAAAAAGCAAGTTTGGCTATCCAAGCCGATGAATTTTAGCTCAGCTGGCAGAAGGGCTTCACCCCCTGTGCCAGCAAGTCTTGAGCTCTGACCCTACAGAAAACCCTTGTTCTTTGTGGTATCAAACCATGAAAGTAGCACAGTGCTCCTGGCATTTCTACCTGCCTTCCCAAGCCTCTGCAACATGGTTCTTTATGGGTTAATGGGAAAACATAACTCCACTGGCATGTGGCTCCCTCTCCTATTGCAGTGGATGTATCTGCCCATCAGGTACTCCCAAGGCTACACCCTCAGTGTGAGCCCCACGCTTGGCATCCTGCTGAGCTGGGTAGTGAGGGTCACCTCACTCTGCTGACCACTCCAGTTTCTGAGCAGCTTTTGGGAATTGCCCAACCAGTCAGTCTGTCAGCAGCAAACCTTCAATTCCTCTTTCCTGTTTGCCTGCTCTCCTTGTCAATCTGCCTTTAGGTGAAGATAAGTTTACTGCTGATTTACTACAATAAATACATGAGATGACTGGGTTTGGGGAAAATGACCAGGTAATAAATAAAACAGACAGTTCAGGCCTGTTGAAGTCAAAGACTGATACTACACATGAGCATCCACTTGTGGAGGGATCACCTCTCTGGAGAAAGACTATTGGAATCAGCACCTACAGCTCAACAAAAATAGATTTATTACACAAGTCTAATCATTTGCCTTTTACAAGTCTCCCATATTGTTGCAATGACAAATCATCAGTGGTTAAAGGAATCTTTCTTATTTATGCTTGTGACATACTGATTCTGAAAATAAAAAAACAAAACCAACCCCCAGGTATGTTACAGCTATTACAGGTGATGTCACGTGTTATGAGCCTGCTGGCATTGCTTTTTTGCCTCTTCTACAATAAAAAGCACTGTTTTCACACAGGTCATCAATAAGCCCTGAATGTTCTCATGGATAAGAGAAGTGCTGGGGGACTGATGTGCAAAACTGCTGTGTTCACTAAATGACTGTACAGGCCATTTATTCATGAGTTTGACTCTATAATCCTTGTGGGTCCCTTCCAACTCAAAATATTCTGTGATTCTGTGAAAGTTACATCAAAGGAAGATGCACTCATTCTTCACCTTCAGAATTCCTGACTTTCTGCTAACGTCATTCAGGCCTACCAAGCAGAACACGAAGGGACATAAGAGTACTTTAAGAAGAGAAAGCAAGGTGATACCACCTACATAAAAGAATCAAGCAAAGCAACAGAACATTAAATGGCTCTGACAGATAGACGTTCTTATTCCTGTATGTAATTACAGGGTTTGTTCCCTTTGTCCAATCTTAAATGCTTCATGGAATGGAACTGCCACCATTTCCTGACAACAGCACAACCTAGTAAGTCTTATGATAAGGAAATGCTTCCTGCCATTAAGCCTGTTTCTTCTTCCCTCATGCTTCTTCCACAGGTCAGAATTACTCTCTCCAACATTCCCTGAAACCATCATTTTACTTCTACTCACCCTAGCAACCACGGATTAAGGTAGGTATTTTTTCAAGGCTCTTTCATTCCCATCCCTGCCCCCCTTCCCAAGGGGGAGCATTATCTCTGTTCATACTGCTTTTCTCAGAATGTCTTTTCTGAAATTCCCATCCCTGCCCCCCTTCCCAAGGGGGAGCATTATCTCTGTTCATACTGGTTTTCTCAGAACATTTTTTCTGAAATTCAGGTGCTTCCAGCTGTTTGCAGTAACACTGATGTGAACACATCAATATCAGAGGGAAGCAAAGTTACATTAGCACTATGCAATGCCATGCAAAAGACCACCCCAAACCAGGAACAAAAGTGCAAATATTACACAAAACCACAACCACAGGCCTCCTGTGATTTGACTATCTTTTGAAAAGATATGCTCCTATTTCCCAACCAGTGGCATAAAATGGCTTCCAAAGACACTCCTTACTTACATGGACTACAGCAGAGACATTAGGATAAAGAGGGGGGGGAATGATTCCTTCCCCTAGTGTCATCCATGTTAAAATTTTATGAGCCACTGCCAAAGGACTATCACATTATAGAAAGAAGATCCATTTATTTTGCAGAATCACTTGCTTGGGATGGCTTCCAAAAACATCTTACTTGGCTGAACATAAGCAGAGTTGCCTCCTGAGATGTTATATGGCAAAGCAGACTAATAATATTCCTGAAGCCTATCCAGGGTCCGTTGTAGTGAAAGCTTTGCCACGAATAGGACTAAATATGAAAGACAAGCATTCCAGTATTCCCTACTTGCCTGGCTGTGTTTTCAAAAAATATTTTTTCAAAATAGTAAAAAAAAATAATTTTTTTCCCCTAATCAGCATGATTATAACTATGGCCAGTATTTCCTGAGTGTTACATGACAACTGAATTCAGATATTCTTAATCTGCTATTGGGAAAACAGCTAAATATAAGTCAAGAGATCAACAATACCAGTGCTAATAAAAATAAACTCAGATTTCTTTTATTTTTTGGGGCGAGAGCAATGTTCATATTCCCACTGCAGCAGTGTTTCTGGAGCAGTGATTCTCCAAGACGCTTCATCAGGCACTGCCAAGTGGACCACATTTGTTTACAGAAGCGTACAACTTTTGCGGTGCTTTCTATTAAAAACTAGATGGAAAAAGTGCAGGAAAATCTACAAGGAAGTTTTAGTGGTGACCCAGGTCAACCCACTCAAGAATTTGGGAATAGCTATTTTAAATGTACTCACTGTGAACAAGCTGTACTTGTAAAACTCAGAGTAACAAAAAGTGGGAATCTTGACTGTAAAATGCAAACAGGGTAATGATATGCAAATCATCTGGGTGAGAGGCCTAATTGTTGGGTCCATCAGACACTGGATTTTAAAAGTACCCATCTCAAGGTCAAAGATGGGTCCTTTTGGAAAACCACTGTCACTCAGTGTTCTAAAATAATTGTAGATGGTAGATATAATACGGGCTGTGCTGCTCCCCTCAACATTTAACTTCTACAATTAAAAACTGCATGCAATTTGGTGAAATTCACCCTGAGAGAGTATGAACAAAGTTGTATTTGTAGTAACAACTGATCAAGGATGCAATTTGTATCTCTTGTGCTGATATGTTCTACCCTGGCTGACTTTGGGAACTCTAGCAGGGAACCCTAGAATTAAAGCAAGAAACCTTAGAGACAGGCCTAAGAAACCACCCATTCATCCAGATCTGCAAAAGATTCCTCTTATCCCCCACAGAGGCTGGCAAAAGTCACCAGGCAGGGAATCCTATGTAGGTGATGAGCCTGTCCATGCTGCCCAGAACAAATGTGCTGAGGGAGACACTGAAGTCTGGGCTCCTGGCAGTACAGTTCTGCAGAGACAATGTTATTCTTAAGGCCCCTGAAGCTGACAGCAAGACAGATGCCAACCTGCTTCTAAAAGTGACTCTGAGAAATCACTGGCTGTATGATTGCAACATTCCGGGATTGAATGAAGCACGCCTTTTAAATGAAAGCCAAGCTCACCCTGCTTGGTATGCTTTGAAAACTCATCTGGAAAAATACGACATCTCTAACCCATGAGAAAAAAAGACCAAACAAACATCTGTTACTTTCCATCTCAAAAGTCTTCTATTAAAATCAGGTTTAGGAAGTCACTACATTGCAAGCAGTCAGCAATGCTGAAAAACATGCTGCAAAGGACTAAGGACAAGGTTAAAGTTGACACAAAACCCTGCTGGTTTAAGCTCTGTTTTTTTTGTATGAAAACTGAAGTTAAAGGAGCTGCTTCACTACATCCCTGGACCTCCAACTCCCATCCTACAGCAATTAGAAATGGCAAGATGGGGAGGAAGGAAAGAGGGTGCCATACAAAACACTCAATTGCCTGTGTTTTCCTCGAAGGATTTGCTCTATATGGGCATCATGTAAATGCATGAAAGGACAGGAGAAAGATCTCACTAAGCAAAGAACAGTGTGAAAAGCCATCAGCAAACCCTAAAAGCAAGGAGATTCAGCTCCCCAATGTATGCATTCCAAGTAGAGACAAACACGTGTTTCAGATTTTTTGGTGTTTTAAAGAGGCCTCATGTTGGCAGTATTTTAAGTAACCAGCTAATGAGACCTGAGGCCCAACAGATCTTCTACACAAGTACCTACAGCAACGATGTTAATATTTAACAAGGTCAACATTATTATTACAGCAATTACAAAGAGAACCAACAGTGCTAAACATGTTATTTCAAAGTGTTACACTGATCGTTTACCCTGTTCTCCTTAACTCAAAAGGTCTGACTTTCACCACAGCACCATGGAGCAAAGTGCAGGTCCATTGCTTCACATGTTTTTATCCCCAATTTGGAGTGCTGGGTGCGGCTCACAGAGGGAACAGACCTTAGACCATCTGTTGAGGCACAGAACGGATTTAGCAAGACAAGCGTGGGAGCTGAGCAAGTAAAATCTCAGTCATTCTAGCAATTACCCTACTTACTTTGCACTTCCCATGATCAGCTGGCTGGTCTGTTCCCTAGAACAACCAGGGATTGTGGGGTTTCTTGCTGGCAGTTGCAGTTTTTCCCCTGCAGCTCAAGCAAATTCATTCTCTATGGTACATCCCCCTGCTCTGTAGCCAGGCACACGTGCCAGGAATTCTGCTGGAGGCTTCCCTGGAACTTATATTTTTTTTTCTGGGAGAGATCTAGTTAGCTTGATCTTTCACCTGACCCAACAGAGCTTAGCTAAATTCATCCAGCCCACGTTTAGGGAAAAATACAGCAGCGTGACAGCCTCAGCAAGGAGTCCTCTGTTGAGTATTCTCATTTCATGCTTTAAGAGATGTTCACACCTGTGTCACTTCTCCATTCCATACACAAGATACCTCTGCACATCCTTAACAGCAGAGAGCTCTCAGCAAAGGCTCCCCACACTGATTAGACAGCAGGTCCACTGAATACAAATAAAGCACAGTCACTTGTGCAAACCCAAGACGGTAAGTACAGGACGTTAATAAAATTCTGTACACATCTTTAGGTACATTTTCTCTGGATATGAGATTCAAAACACAAGTGTTGTAAATGGAAGTCTCCTTCCTTTATCTGCTCTAAGTGTATCTCAGCTGTGGTTATGAAAAAATTATATTGAAATGGAAAAACAAGTGACTGTTTTCTTCAGTATCAGAAATAGTGAATAATGTTTGAAAGATTAATTTGTAACTGCAGCTCCACTCAGTGATGTTCACCTGTGTACTATTCAATTCTTCTATCAGAATCACAGGCTATAAAAACCCCTGTATTTAGAAGTAATTTCTGAGGGTCAAAATGGAAAGGGCATTTTTCAGTTTGGAAGATTTAGTACTTTTTGGTATTTTGTTATTGTTACTAGCTTTTACAGAACAGAAACCAAAGCTCTTATACATGTGCATATACATATATATAAATAAAGTCCATCATCCATACGAACATAAAGATTCTCAAACAGATCTTTACTTCTTCTATGCTTTTTTTCTTCCACTAGCATCAAGCAGGGTTTTAACCTTATGGCTAATATTTATTAGATATATTTATATACATTTCAAGTCAGGTAGACTCAAAGACCAAAGGAATCATCATGGTAATTTCACCCAGCTTCTAGTGTGATACCAGCCACAGAACATTCTAAAACACTTCCTGCACTGAACTCAAACCTCACTTCCCATCAATTTCAAGCAGTGAGAAATCCATTACTGATAAACCTAGACACTGCTATTCACCAGACTAGGGAGATAATTCCATTCATCCAGACATTTTAATCTTTATTGGTGGAGCTCTGGTTGTAGTAATTCACAAAAGATAATGACTGCAACTCAACTTTCGCTTTTCAGTAATTAAAATCTAGTCCTATATATTGCAAGTTATCTTCTGTCCTGCTGATGTGAGAGTGATTAACTACAATAACTCATTATCAAAAAATCAGGGTGATCTACTTTGTTTGGCACAGGGTCCATCAGCTTTCTCTGCTGGCTACTTGCCACCATAATATTGTTTCCAGCATGTAACTTTGGCTTTCAGGAAGGCTGCAAGAGGAATAAAGCTTGCATCTCACATTTTACAGCTGGAAATACTTAATCCAGTCTTACCTCTCTACTCCTGACAGCAGGCATGGGATGTAGACAGGGCCAGTTAGTGTAAAATCTGGAGACCTGAGAATTTACACCAAAGTAATGAGGAGAACTTCATACCTTCATAAATAATTTATGCTTCACTAACTGCTAATTAACCAGGCAAAGCCACACAAGCACTTGAATTTCAAGCCTTTATACTCAGAACAGCATTTACTGAAAAGGTGTATCAAGGTTGCTCCTTGAAATCTACCCAGAACTGACTGAAACAACTCGCAAAAGCTCACTCATTAAAGAGACTTTCAAGAGTCTCTTGACTCTTGAAATAAAAATATAAACCAGATTGTCACATGAGTCTGAAACAGCCCATAAGTGACTTTGAAATGCCTGGCAGAACTCACCTATTGAAAAGTAATATAGGGGAGTTATGGGGTTCTGATGTCCACAAGAGTGTGGGAAGAAGAAGGGATCCTGGTCTATTCCATCAGATGCTCTTTGAACAGGTAGTGAAGGATGAAGACACGTGAAACTTTGTACCTGAACAAATAAAGCTGTTTAGACAATGACCCAAGTTCATAATTGTTTCTCATTGTAATTTCCCTAGTCGTAGTACTGTTTCATACAAACAATTCTACTATCTTACCTAAGGAATTTGTATATTTTCCTTGGCAACTGTTAGTGAAAGATTTTCTCTGTACCACGTAGCGTGATCCTATTTATTTTCATTGCTGAGAGACAAAGAAAACCAGGAGTTTCTCTTCTATCTAAGGTGGCTGTTTCACAACAGCTCATCACAGTCATCTTCCTTAAGCTGTGACATCAGGATTACTCCTGCGTAACAGCAAGGAGCCAGTGCTGTAAGGAGAGTACTATTTCCCTGCAGGAGTCAGAGAAGCAGCTGAACCAGTTTGTCAAGATAAAAGCAATGATAATTAGCAAGGACACTGCCATCTGAATCTGAACAGGATTCCTGGGGCTGGAAGTGTGTTTAAGAGTCAGAAGCCTCATTAATCACTGTTATGTTCTCTTGTGTGAAGTTACCCAGGTCCCAACTCAGTCAGGAAACAGCTCTCTCCTTTGGGAAGCTAAGCCAAGGTGTTCTCTTTTAAGCCCTAGCTGCAGTTCCAGTAAAATGCCAGAAACACAGGAAGTCCTCAGATAATGAATAATTCAAGGAAGGGTGCAGTTACAGCACACGTGGTACAATCACCATTTTCTGCTGGACCATTTTCTAGCTGGAACCACAAATGCATATTTTTCACTGAGAGCTAAATATTCAAGATGCAATTTTTGTTCAGCATGTAAGGAAAGGAAATTTTTTACTTCTATTACAGCAAGACTATTTTAATATGGAGGCAACAAGCTTAATATTCAAATATGAGACACATTTAATTGTCTCTGCTTGAATGATGAACGTTTTGCAGGCTTGACACACCTGTCACAATTAAAAAAATATATAAAATAAACTTTGCAGTATCCAGGTCCTTACATTGTCATTACCACGTTGCCTGGGGCAACATTAGGGAAGGATTTCATAAGCACAGTCTTTCACAAGACAACTGCCAGACATAGAGAATTCTCTTGTAAATCACACAAAAGATGAGTCTTACCACAGCAATTTATTTCTTAAAAATCTAATTTATTGCACTTGTCTTAAAGCACAAACAAAACCAAAAACCTAAATACAGAAATAAAAGTAAAAAACCCATCCTAATTTTGTTGAAACTACCCTAAAAAGTAGTCTGTAAGAGCTCTTGACACCAATTGAATATTAACGACCATAGCAAGGAACAGTTATTATTATACAGTAAATAAACAACTAGCAAGCTCAAACCATTACTAAGATGACTTTGAAAAATGTTATACAAAAGTGTCACTATTAAATAATGCCATTGTACTTGAGCATCTGGTGCTTGGAGGGCACAGAGAAGTTGCTCTTTGTCATGTCCTTTCTCCAAAGTGATTGACTCAGGAGTTGCCATAAGATACTTTTAAGCTGAATTTCAGCTTCTTTGGGGTCCTCAAGACACCAGGCTATGCTTGCATAAAACAGACTAGGTTACTTCACAAGCTGATTCCATTACCATCCACTTCCAGACAGGCTAAAAAAATCCCTCTGGGGGTAATCTCTGTATAGAAATGAGACAGCAAAGAAGCAAACATATTATCTGTAAAAGGGAAATAAATCTGTCCTTCCTGTAGGATTAAGATTCAACTGAGAACTGACAGCCAATACAAGCGCTACTGAAAAAAAAAATGACATAACTTGGTTCTCTCTCCACCAATAGACATTCTCACCTTTCACCATGTTTGTTCCAAGTTTAGTGCAGTACAACCATGAACTATTCTGAAAGAGAACAGAGGTTAAAAAGAAAACACATCCTTTTCCATTTGTGTTAAGTTCTGAAAACAGAAACGTCCCCACTTTTCAACTCTTGGCCTTTCCTGAAGCTGGCTCTTTTACAGTATTGGCTAGCAGCTGCTTAAAACATTCTGATGATTTATAAGCTTAGAACAAACACAAAATAACTCCTCCGCCTACATACTGAACTCAGGTTCTCTCATCTATGGTTCTATTGCTTAAAAAAGATGAGGTATCTTTCAAAGAAGATTTAGTATAAAGAAAAATAAACTGCAATGATTAACTTAGGTTACTTCCCAGTTCATCACATACTCCTGTTGCAACATCTGTTAAGTATAAGACACTTCAAAATTTAGCTAACATAGCTAAAAATCAGAATATTGTTAAGTATTTTCTCACAATATCACAATTTTTAATGGGATATATAGGTAATTCTATCAATTACCATTTTATTCTTAATACATCTAAGTTTGGTACTCAAAACAATATGAGTCCAAATGTTAAAGCACTGGCTGGAGGCACAAATACAGCACAACAGGAATTATGAAAGCTGCCTTGTACATTCCTGCTTTGTACTACAAACCCAACAAGCGACCTCTTTTTATTCCAAACTGGGACTCGCCCCCAAAACTCTGTCAGCTTCCTGATGGTTAGGGAAATGGGAAAAAGTCCCCCTGATTTAGGTGTAATCCAAACCTCTACCTTGTGAATGAAGCCAAATTATGAACAAAATTTCTGGAAATGGAAGGTCAGTAAAGCTTTGCAATTATTTATATGGAAATGGATCAAATTAAGTTCATTCTAACAATACTGTGTAATCATGATGTTCTCAGATCTTACTAAGAAATACTTCACCATATTTTCTTCCATGCTGCAAGGAAAAATAAATATATGTACAAGAGTCAGGGAGAGATCCCATCAGTATGGTATGGAGTTCCAAATACAAGAAGAAATTGAGAAATGCTTAATGTTTCTGCTGTAGAGAAATATTTAATGCAACAGAATTCCTTCTCAAAATCAATACACTAGTTGCATGCTGTTGTGAAGTACTCACTTTCATTGCTAGTAAAGTTAACTTAAGAGTTGTATTTCCAACGGAGCTTCTACAGTAGTACAGTATAACAATGGCAGTATGCCACACCTAGAGTCTCCCAAAAGATTATGTAACAAACATCAGAACTCACAGCTTGGAGGCTATTTAACAGGTCAGTTTTCCAATACAAAAGTGCTAATATCACAGGTCCAATATGAGTGGCTTTTAGATCCAATATTCTGTACATACATTACAGAAATTCTGTCCTGTTTTTTTCACTGCTTCACAAGCTTGACAGACTTCATATCACTTCCCATTCATCTTCCAAATCATCAGGGTGAAGCAGAACAGAGGTGTCATTATTTTTCTGCAAACTATGGGAATGGCTAAAGGTCTTAGTGAGGCGCTGGAGAAGAGATCCTGAAGTACTGATCGCCCACAGTTCATCTAGAGGGGTCACTGCAAAGCATAAATTATCCATCTTTTAATTACAGTAGCAGGTTCCAATTCTAAACATTGAATAAATAATATTTGGATCTGTTTTCCCAATTAGACCCAGAGAAGCTTTTCACTAATGTGATAAAAACACCCTTGGTGAAACACAGCGTGTGCAGCTCTCCCTGCATATGGTCAGCTTGAGCACCATCAGGTAGAACTCAAAGCAGACATCCCAGTGTTTTGGACAGACTGTCATGCAGAACCAACTTGCCTGTTAAACGTGAGACATTCCCAGGAATCTTCTTCCAGTAATCTCCTGCAGGATTCTTGTCAGTGACGCCGTATCGGCGAGCGACATCTCCATTGGGGCAGCGTGCCCACACGGTCCTGGTGCTGAGAGCCAGCTGGCAGGCCTGCAAACCTACAGGGAATTGGACAAGAGGAGGGAATAATCAGCCTTTCCTAGACACTAAATACACTTGCAGGAAGTACTTTGAGAGCAGACATCAAGATAATAGTTTTTATATATTCTTACATGAAGCACTGCTGAACAAAAAAGCTTTTCAGCTGCAGACTTGGTACTCCCTTGCATCCATTGACCATAAGGGTTATCCCAACACGGATATAATTTGTTATGTGGCCACAGCTACAAGCAATAGCCAATTAGAGGACCTTCATAACACACTTCTGGAGCCTCCACTGTATGTGACTATCACATGGGGAATAAGCCAACAATTACAATCTTAATTTGTCTAAAAATGGTTAATACTACAGACGTTGCAGACTCTTGCCCACTCTTCATGAGAGTACTCGGCAACGAAGTGCCATGAGTTAATGCAGTGACAAATCTTTAAAAAGCAGACAGCATCAATGCACAGTTATTTAGAAGGAAACAAATAAAATTTAGTTTTATTTAAAGGCAAGGCAAAAGTGTTATTACCTAATCCACAACATATCCAGCACACAGGATTAGTAGAAAGATGTGCAAAATAGTGTAAGGTTTTTGTTACCCACATCTAGGTAGAAACCTCATGTGATATCACAATTAAATACAAAACCCCACAGCACAACAGTCTCCCCACTGCTTAGGAATTCTGCTTCAGTTTTAACTGAAAGGGAACTGTACCCCTTACTAATTGAGTGGCAGCAGCCTGAAATAATACAACAGAAATTCATTTAAAAAATCATATTTCTCCAGTTAACTACTCAGTGTTTTTAAGTGAAATCAAGGTCCTCTTTAAAAGATAACCCTTATCAAACACTTGATTGCCAAAAAAAATTTAAGCATTACTATCCAATTTAAAAAGCAACAAGAAAAAAAAAAACTAAACAAAAACACTGATAAAATGGCAGAAACAACAAGGAAACTGATGCATTCATTTTTACCTGGTACATGTTCCCAGTCAGTGCCTACAGGCATTTCATCTGTAATTCCAACTCGTACATGGACATTCCATTTGCTATCAATTGCCCACAACATCTGATCATTTGGACTTGAATGAATGCTGACCAAGTTGATTCCTACTGGCTATAAAAATTAAGCACAGTATTTAAACTTTGTACTATTGTATCTTTGTACTATTGTAGCATTTGTTTTTCACAGAAGTACACAAGAGAAGTAAAATATTTACCAGATACTAAAGACAGGGAGAAATGTAACTGATATTTTATGTGCTATTGTACGAAATTATCCACTTTCCAAGAACTTATGCCCTTTGTAAGTACAAAAGGAACATGAATGAATGTATCATTACTGATAATGATAGTCATATTTAATGTTCAGTATTCAAGTCTAATAATCACAGAATCACTGGGTTGGAAGAGACCTCCAAGATCATCAAGTCCAACCCAGCCTTAACACCTCAACTAAACCATGGCACCGAGCGCCACATCCAGTCTCTCTTTAAACACATCCAGGGATGGTGACTCCACCACCTCCCCAGGCAGACCATTCCAGTACTTTATCACCATTTCTGTAAAACACTTTTTCTTAATATCCAACCTATATTTCCCTTGGCATAGCTTAAGATTGTGTCCTTCTCATTCTGTCAGTTGCTGCCTGGAGAAAGAGACCAACCCCACCTGACTACAACCACCTTTCAGGAAGATGTAGAGAGTGATAAGGTCACCTCTGAGTCTCCTTTTCTCTATGCTAAACAACCCCAGATCCCTCAGCTGTTCCTCACAGGGCTTGTGCTCCAAGCCCCTCACCAGCCTTGTTGCCTCCTCTGGACGCGCTCAAGTGTCTCAACGTCCTTCCTGAACTGAGGGGCCAGAGCTGGACACAGCACTAGAGGTGCGGCCTCACCAGTGCCCAGTACAGGGGATGAATGACCTTCCTGCTCCTGGTGGCCACACCATTCCTGACCCAGGCCAGGACACCATTGGGTTTCTGGGCCACCTGGGCACACTGCTGGCTCATGTTCAGTCGGCTGTCACCAGTGCCCCCAGGTCCCTTTCTGCCTGGGCACTGTCCAGTCACACCGTCCAGAGCCTATAGCATTGCAAGGGGTTATTGTGGCCAAAGTGCAGGATTCAGCACTTGGACTTATTAAACCTCATCCTATTGGACTCTGCCCATCCATCCAATCATTCCAGGTCTCTTTGCAGAGCCCTCCTACCTCCCAACACACACTCCCAGCTTGGTGTCATCCGCAAATTTACTAATGAAAGACTCAATACCCTCATCCATGTCATCAATAAAGATATTGAACAGAGCTGGCCCCAGCACAGACCCCTGAGGAACACCACAGGTGACTGGCTGCCAGGTGGATGCAGCACCGTTCACCACCACCCTCTGGGCCCAACCATCCAGCCAGTTCCTAACCCAGCAAAGAGTGCTCCTATCCAAGCCACGGGCTGCCAGCTTTTCCAGGAGTGTGCTGTGGGAGACAGTGTCAAAGGCTTTGCTGAAGTCCAAACAGGCAACATCCACAGCCTTCCCTGCATCCACCAGGTGAGTCACTTGGTCATAAAAGGAGATCAGGTTGGTCAAACACGACCTACCCCTCCTAAACCCATGCTGGCTGGCTCTGATACCCTGGCCATCCTGTAAGTGATGCATAATGGCACTCAGTATAAACTGCTCCATTACCTTACTGGGTACTGAGGTCAAGCTAACTGGCCTACAATTACCAGGATCCTTCCTCCCACCCTTTTTGTGAATGGGAGTCACAATAGCCAGCTTCCAGTCATCTGGAACCTCACCAGTGAGCCAGGACTGTTGGCAAACGATGGAGAGCGGCTTCGTAAGCTCATATGTCAGCTCCCTCATCACCCTGGGATGGATCCCATCTGGGCCCATAGATTTATGAACACCCAAGCAGCTCAGCAGTTCCTTGACTGCCTCCTCCTGGATAACAAGGGGTCCATTCTGCTCCCTGACACCATCTACCAACCTAGGAGGACAGTTGTCCTGAGGACAAGCCATCTTCCTACTATAAAGACTGAGGCAAAGAAGGCGTTAAGCACCGCTGCCTTCTTCCCATCTGCAGTTACTAAGTTCTCTCCTGTGCCCAATAGAGAACAAAGATTGGTCTTATACTTCCTTTCACCATTAATATATTGGTAAAAACAATTTTTATTATCCTTTACAGAAGTTGCCTAATTAATTTCAAACTGAGCTTTGGCCTCCCTAATTTTCTTCCTACATGTCCTTGCAACCCCCTTAAATAGTTTCTGAGAGACCTGACCCTCCTTCCAAAGATGTTACATCTTCTTTTTATTCCTAAGTTCCTTCAAAACCTTGTTGCCCATCCAGGCTGGACATTTGCCACATCAACTCATCTTTCAGCACACAGGGACAGTCTGTTCCTGTGCCCTCAAGATCTCTGTTTTGAAGCATGCCCACCTTTCCTGGAATCCTCTGTTTTTAAGGGCTGCTTCTCAAGGAACTCTCTGAATAAGTCTCTTAAATAGGCCAAAGTCTGCCCTCTGGAAGTCTAATGTAAAAGTCTTATTGATGTTCCTCCTGATTTCACCAAATATTGAGAACTCTACAATGTCATGATCACTGTGCCCCAAGTGCCCTCCAACCACCACATCTCCCACCAGCCCATCTCTATTTGCAAACAACAGGTTTAACCTAGTCCCTCCCTTGGTGGGCTCACTTACCAGTCCTCAACACACTCTAAAAACTTCCTGGACTGCCTCATATCTGCTGTATTAAGTTCCCAGCAGATGTCTGGTAGGTTAAAATTACCTACAAGAAGAATGTTTGTATGCTTAACCACTGCTACTCCAATCAGATACAGTTTCAACTGCAAGCTGGAAGAGGGAGCTCTTCCAGTGAAATGCACAAAATGCAGAATTTTCCTCTTACCTGACAGAAAGTTTTCCGAACATTATTAAATCTGCACTTTATTTCTAAGTAAAAGCAGTATATTTCTACAGTCTGTATGTCTCCTCTTTGCAATGAAATGATGATCTACCTTCTTGCCTGTCCTCCATTCTACAGGAACACAGCCATAGAACTTGCTGCAGAGCACTGCAGTACTGGAGCAGTCACACCTGCAGGAGAGGATCCACAACACTACCCACTGGCAAACACAAGTGAAACACACTTCCCATTCTGCTCCCAGGCGTGTCCTTACTCCACCTGCTTCTACAGAGATTTGCCTTAACTACTGTTCAAAGTCAGTGGTACTGACATAACATCATGATTTTGTAGCAAAATATATCATCCAATCAGGTTGGATGATTGCAAATATCCTGCAAAACATGTACTTTGAATAAAACATGAAAATATTAAATTAAAACTTCTATTAAAAAGTTTTTCTCCACACCACCCTAGTAAAGGCACTGCAGAAGACAGTATGATGTCTGAAATACATCATCTCCCCACAAAGCAGCACTGCATTCCCTGCTTTAGCCTCATGGCATAAGCTAAAATTCCAGAGTGGTAAATAGAAGAGCAAGTGGCTCTCTGTATGTATAAACCAAGGGATACAGAAGCATGATCTGCATGTATATACAAGCACACAACCCAGTCCCAGATGGGCCTTCTGTATACATAACAGCTACCTGCTTTGGTTTTGCTTTTAAAATTCTGGTGCTGACTTGGATTTGACCAAGCTACAACCAAGTCTGACTTGCATCACCAAATCAATCCTGTCTATTCAGGTTTCAAGGCCCTTGACAGACTATCTTCTCATGTTTTTCCTCTCAATATGTATTTGCCCTCTGTTAGAAGCTTGAGGATGGTAGAGGCTTGATCAAGTATTTACCTGTGGTCACAGTAAATTCACAAGTGGCTGCAGTTTGAACACTTAAAAGTAAAGCCACTAATTGTCTTGAAAAACACTGACTACCTAGAACAGATAGCTACTTTCAGATTGCTATTAAAGTACTGTCTTGAACAAAAACCTCAATCAACCAAAAAAGAAACAAACCCAACCCCAAAACAACAAACCACCCCAAAAAACCTCCAAACATATCCAAAATCAGCTGAGCAACCCATCAACACCCAAAGCACACCAAAAAAAAACACCCCAAAACCCCACACAATTTTCCCATTTCGACTTTCTGCCCCTTTGCTGGAAGTGATCCTTACTCCTGGCCAGTTTCCATTTCTCCCCTCCATTTTGTACTTGCTTCTTTCTACAGCCACCCTGGCTCTCACTCCCCACTTGTCCCTGCTCACCTCCCCACACTGCTGCCATGGGGCAGTGCCTCATTCCTGTGCAGCTTCCTGCTCCATCACATCCCTTGCCACTTCTGCTCTTGCAGTCCCATGTTTTCACACAAGGGAGCTGGGCAGTTATTAGCTTGTGCAGCCTGAAGTATTGCCTTTACCTTTCATCTTTTTTTAATATATTTTATTTTTAAAAATCCACTTACCTCCTTCTTACCATGTTCTCCTGAATAGCCACCTCTTTCTCAGAGTTAGGACTTTCTGTCACCTTTCCCCCATGTCCTTCACACCACAAACTGACAGTGTGCCTGTCTATGCTCTGCAATACACTTCATGTTCCAACCAGGATCCATCCCAAACTGTGCCTGACACCTTGGTGGGACTTTTGTTGCTGAATTGTTGGGATTTGTGCACCTTGCTCCCCACTCTCGTATGTCAGAATCCCAAGCTTCTCTTCTACTGTCATTTGTCTAGAAGAGAATTCTCTGAGAAAGAGCTGGAGTATTTCCATCCAAAAAGACTTACTGAGTGCTTAAACCTACTACCTAAGCCAGTGCATTATTACAGATTTACAAGTAGTGGAAGCTAAGAAAAGCAGAGGAAAGACCCAAAAGAAGAGCCACAAACGGAGTTGCATAAATCTCAGCTAAATTGCTCCTGATACCATTGCAGGCTCAAATGTAATCAAAGCAATTACTTCTACCCTATTCTGCACCACCAACACATCTAAGGAACAAATGGCAATCATCAAATTCAATATAATGTGTTTAAAAGCTTGGCTAAATATTCTTCTCATTCTTTGCTTTTCTAAGTGAGCTCATTGTGTCTTTAAGTTTTCCTACCTCTCTAGGTATTTCACTTCCAGCTTCCCTTCCTTCTGCAGGCTACTCAGCTCTTTCTGATAACCTCACATCAATAAAACAATCCTCTACCTCCTACTGCAAAGTATCCAGGCAATTCCTCCACCCCCCCACGTTTCTGCTGTGGAACAGCCAGTAAAGGACACAACTGACAGGACACGTAGTGACATCATTATATACAGCAGCTTTTGGCACAAACCAGGGACAAGCCACTGGAAACAAATACAGGCAATTCTTAAAGCCTGTTGCAAAGGTTTGACTTCTGGATTATGTTTTACCCAGAAGGCAGCCATCTACAAGAAGAAGGTTCTCTCATGGCTACCACAGTAAGGTGGATAAAATTAATTTAAAATTTTCTTGACATAATATACTATTTTCTTAGGACAATCATGCTGATATTATCTCAGATATCTCCCATTTTTGCCAAGTTTTAATTACCATAAGCATGCTTTAAGTATTTCGTAAGTTATATAACAAGAAAATCTCTTCAGCTGCTGTTAAAGGTTAAATAGAGTTCTCTCACAGCACTAAAGAGAGATATCTCTGCAAATTCATAAATCTGCTGATAACATTTCAGAGACTGATAACCATGAAAATTGATAAATTATTTCAGCGTAGCCTTTACTCAGCTGGTTTAACTTCCAACAGCATTCATGAGATTTATATACCTTGACTGTGAAACATGTACTATTTGTAATTTACTGGAGAATCTGGAATTTTAAAGAACCTTGCAGCAATCTCTCAGCATTCCTGCTCTGACACACCAAACTCTGTTTATACATTTATCCACAATATAATCACCACTGTGAGAGATCAGTCTGTTATGGATAATTCATGGATCCAGTGCTATTTGATAAAAAATTGCAGAACACTGTTTTTCTATCACTTGGGGTGCCAAACATTTCTAAACTTTAAAAATCTCAGAAGTCTGACAGTTTTAGCTAGATCTGAATGCAGATTCCCCATCCTCTGGTCTTGTGCCTTGGCTACAAGCACCCCAGTCACTTTCTGCCTTTTGATATGAAGAATCTCCCACCAAGACCATGGACTGCAACACTATTAACTATGTCCTTTTCCATATTAAAGCAATATCCTAAGACCTTTGGATGTATTTGTTGTCTGCTGCAAATAAAAACAAAGAAAACCAGCTTGTCACATATCCGTTGTGAAAACAGTGTTGATAAAATGAAATAAACTTGAAGGAATCACATAACTGGCCAATTGTTAAATGATACCAAGAAACAATGTCTATGCTAAACATATTTAAGTTATCAAGTTGTCCATTAGCTTTAAAATTCTGTGCAAGTTACTTCCTTTCCTTCTGCAAACCACAGGGAAGTAAGTTGCAGTGTAAGAATTCACCTTAAACAATAGTATCAAACAAAATCCAAAGTAAAAACTAACACATTCCCCCAGCCACTCCCCCCTACATACTACTCAAAAGTTTTGCCTTATTGGTCACAGCGGAACCCAAATGGTTAAAGTTCCCTGTCAATGAAGAAAGGACAAACACACGCGCACAAAAAAAGCCACCAGAACATTTTCCACGTCACTT
The DNA here is from genome assembly GCA_017589585.1 of Phylloscopus whistleri. Taxonomy (NCBI): domain Eukaryota; kingdom Metazoa; phylum Chordata; class Aves; order Passeriformes; family Phylloscopidae; genus Phylloscopus; species Phylloscopus whistleri. Next base: position 49,018 of record JADMLD010000694.1, read on the forward strand.
TTCAGGAGCACAGAGTCCACGTACCAGCAAACCTCCATTATCTCTGTTCTGCTGCAAATATCCAGGATAAGGAAGACTAAACATAACACTATCAGTCTGTCCCAGCCCAATCCTTTTTGTAACAAGTTAGTGGCTACATTCAGCACAAATGTTCTTGCCTTCAAAAGACAAATCAGACACACCTTCAGCTTGTGCAGGCCAGGGATACTTGTCACTCTCTTGAGCATTATGAGTGTATCAGACTAATCTGGGTATTTTCATGACTAACAGCATCCAGACCCTCCTAATGAGGATAACAAAAAAGAATGCAACTTAGAGAGGCCTATTTACATATTATTTTGAGGTCTATTTAAATTAAGGTTATAAACCTCTTCCAGCATTAGCTTGCTAAATTAAGTGCTGCTTTTTTTCTCTGCAGAGAAGTTCAAGGCAATATACAGGAGAAGGAAAAGATGAATCTATGTTTGGTCTTCCTTGACGCCACACGTTCTTCAGTAAAGCTGGCATTAAATTGTCAGAAAAACGTAACTATTTATTGTCTGTAAAACTGGAGCATTATTTTCCTCAGAAGCTTTAGAACAACAACAGGACCCTTCGCCCCACCTTCTGCCTTTAATGAATAAAAGGGACAATGGCCTTACTTGGGTATTTCCAACCAAGGATATATCTGTGCTGTCTATGACTAGCACAATCTGGAAGACAAAGCAAAGCCAAGGAGCAAATCCCTTGACCTCTACCTTCTGTTAGCCCTAAATTTTTTATTTCAACATTTTTTCTTGCAGAAACATGGGAAAGACAACAACATATGGTACCAAATCATAGAAAAGATCAAACCAAACTCATGCAACTACTTAACACGTTCTCAAGAGAACCATAAAATACTTAAAAAAATACTTAGAACAACTGTTCCTTAGAAACAATTAAAAAAAATAATTTAAATTTCATGTAACCACTTTAGAGACCATACAAACTCCAGGCCTACTCAGGTTTGCCCAACTGTCTTCTGGTCACACTGTTTTATAACTAAGATTATAAACTGTAATGTAGGAGATAAGCCCTCTGTAATTACCACTACAGGTATTTTTAATAACATACTGAAGAACTAACTATTAGGAGAATAAGAATGAATTATTTACAGAAATGTGTGTTAAGTAAACACTAAGTGCAAATTCCCAGGAAACAGAACATAATTTAACACTAGGTAATAAAAACCTTGTATAAGCAAAGTTCTGAGTAACCAAGGCTTTTATTTTTTTTCTATAAACACACTTTCAACGAGCATCAGCGAAACTCCCTCTCCTGCAGCCTATGGCTATAAAGTGCCCCTCTTTAGTTTTTGAAACTTAAATACCTTACCAAGGAGAGAAAGCATTTCTTGGGGGTTATAGGGAAGGGCCCTCAAATTCCTAATTCAAGGTCAAATGGTCTGATGTGTCCAGCAGATATCTGAGGGTGTCTCCTAACTCTGTGCAACCACAGCTCACAGCTGCTAAATCATGATGATCATCCTCTACCCAGGAATTTTTATACCTTGGTGCTTTTGTTTTTTAATAGAATAACTCTGAAAAACTCCCAAAGCTTAATGATAGTTGTGGTTATTTTATTTGCCCAACTGAATGTTAAATATATTTCTTCGTCTCTCTGAAGAATAATTAAATACCTAATTCTGTGTTAATTAACCAAAATATGGGAATATTGGAAGAGCTGCAGGTATGAAGAAGTTCCAAGTAATGACCAAATTGAAGTACGAAAACTGAAGGTTCTCTTTCCCACAACTGCTGTTTCAAATGCAAGCCAGCCTTGTCAAAAGGCAAATAAAGCACCCTGAGATCCTGTTTTAGAAGAACACGGGAGGATTGCCTACTGAGTGTTCTGGGTGTACCTTAATTTGAGCACTTTCTCTGATCTGAAGCTTCTGGTGCTGATAACAATTGCTATCTCCCGTGACAGGGCACACGCAGGCTTTTCTGAACACGGCGATAGCAGTGCCTTAAAACAACTATCAGAGGGCTGAAACTCCACAGCAGCAAAATACAGTGAAATACAGTGACAGCAGTTTTCTTAACTAGCAACAAGGAGGAAAATAATAAGCACTATGCTCAGCAATGGAATCAGCGTGAGGCAACTTCAGAACAAATGCTGAAATTGCATCTTTTCAGCCTCTAAAAGCACCTTTTATGTAACTTACAATTACTTAAGATAGGCATGCCTGTGAAGAATAGCACTGACTTGAACTTAAACATTATGGCATTCTAAATCAGCTAAACAAAAGACTCAGCTGCAGAAGCTTTGATCTCCTATACTTATTTGCAACCCACCTTGAGACAGCTGCTCTTACTACTGCCAAACAGCTTTTCTCTACATCATCTTGAAAAGTGCAGTCCTCCAGGAAAATCTTCTCCCTAATAATGTTTTCAGAGGTCTCACATGAGTGAAGATATATAAAACAACAGACTAGTTAGTCTGGTCTAGAGAGAACCAGGCCTAATGAGTGTATTACATCTTCAACTTAAAGTTTGGCTAATAAAGATACTTCCTCTGAATCTCATCTTAGCACTCCAAAGCAGAATTCATGGTAACTCAGAAGATGTCTGTGCAATGGCTGAGTAATGAAAACTGGTTTGTGCTAGTGAAAACCACTGGACTTGGAAAGAACAGGCATGTGGACATTGCATTGGAAAGAACTGAGACTTCCATGACAAGGATGTTCAAAAATAGCACAGATGATTTTGAAGTAAAAGTTATAAAGCATTTTCAACAGAAAAATTTCCTTCCCCTCTAAATATTAAATTCTTGAAGATCATTTCAAACACACCCTTCTTACGTTTCAGCTTAATGGCAAAATCTGATCTTGAGGACTCCTCACCACTTCCTCCTCTAAGTACCACTTAAGGCAGAACTGGCCTTAATAACAACAGAAATCTCACTGAGAAATGCAAAAACAAGGCAGCTGCAGAGGAAGAAAGTCCCCAGATCCACATTAAGTGTTCTGTAAGGTAAGCAGAATTTTATCTAAATAAAGGAAACAAAACAAAGACAATGACAACCATTTCTAACAAGTTAACACTCATCTGTAAGGCACAACCAACTCCTTACCTTTTCCTGACATACGTTCAATGTAAGGTATTGAAAAGAAGTTAAATCTATCCTTTATTGATTTTTCAGAATAACAGATAATTTGCCCAAATTTCAAATGGTATTTTTAGACTACCACTTGCTTTATAGCTTCAATAATTATTGAATGACTGTGAAAGCATGAACAGCCTTAATTTAGGCTGTTTATAAGTCTGTGTGCAAGAAAAAAATAGCTCCACCTACATCAGTAAGAATTTCTACTACCTATAAGAATTTCTCTTACCTGCAATACCAAGTTTAAAGTACAGAGACACAATTACCAGGCTGTTTATGGGAAAAGCAGTAAATCAAAAGTTTCTCTAACTTGAAACACACAAAATGCTCATGACAATTTTATGGTGAACTAAGTCAAACAGTGCTCATTGCAGAGATGCTGGGAACTACAAATGATCAACTAAAGCTTTATGCAGTAGCCAAACATTTCCTTAAACAAAACCCTTGTACTTTGTAGTTCAGACAAACTATGTGGATATTTAAACAGACCTCTGGATTTAATAACATCACTTTTTCAGTTCTATTCTCTATGAAATTTGGCTACAAATGAGCAAAGAACAGCAATTAAAGAAGTGACAATAAAATGTCTCAATCTATTTTTAGAGTACGGCTGATTATTTACAATGAGCAGATGATTAGTCAGTCATTACAAATACTTGTTCTGTTTCCTTTAAATATTGTCAGATGAAGTTGTTTATCTGACAGATTCCTTAATGTAAATCTGCAAAGGTGGCTTTTAAGGCCAGCTTTTAAACTGTGGGAAGTAAGGGTTTCTCAAGATCAGATTTTGTCTCAGCATCTTTTTCAGAAGGTACCAGAAATAAAAGTTGAAATGCTCAAAGAATAATTTTCAAACCGTTCAACTTGGGGAAGATCTTTGAAAGCAATTTAAAGACTTTTACCTTTTGATCAAGCTCTACTCTTTAATAATCTAAATTAGTCTTACCGTCTATTCTAATTATCTATTTTATTTTTAGTTATTGTTCCTTTAGGCCAGAAATTGGAATTAAATCATAATAAAGATACACACATATAAAAAGATACTCTATATTACCTATATAAATAATATTTGCACTTCCTGCTCTTTAATTAAATTTTTGATATATGTAAAAATATGTATGAATTTTGAGACATGTTACAACAGATGATAGTTTTATCTTGCATGTTAACAACAGAATGAAAAAACATTTTCTATTTCCTGGTCTAAAATAATTTCATCAAAGCATTTTGATCAGTTTTGGCAATGTCCTTGAAGCAGCTTCCAAAAACTGCTTAACTACATAATTATTTTACTTCTAAGACTGCAGAACCAAATTGATGAATCACAGAAAACAGCTATATATAAACTACTACTGCTCAAGATACTCTAATGATGTTATCAACCACTTCTGAAGTACTGGATAAAATAAAAAAGGAGGGCAGAGAACATATAATCTTATTCTTCATCTCAAGAGATGCTTCAGTAAGGAGGTACAGAGGGAACAGTAACAAACAAGAATGGGTTTAGTCTTGATTTAAAAAAAACATACAGCATCATAGAGCCAAAGACTGAACATAAATTATATTCACTCATTTTAGCATGAGCAAATCTCATCAAAACTGCAGTCACTGAATACCTTCGTGAAGTTATGCAAAGATGAATGCTTGCCACTGCAGCACTCCTTTAAGGAGAAGTGACACCATAAAAGCAGAGTCTGCAGCTGCTCACAAGCTGCTCCTGAGTCATGAGATCTGGGATAGACGAGTCATATTGGCTCTGACATTTACTAGGGAATTAAATATCCATAGTTGGTTTTAAATTACGTTGAGAATGCTCCTGTACTTGAAGCAAGCAAAAAGCAATTTTGATTTCCTTCTTCAAACAAAAAATGGCCAAATCATTCACAAATGCTTCTTACAATATTTCTGTTGTTCTGAACACAAGAGCCAAGCAGCATGAACTGTGTCAAAGTCAATTAAGGGACAGATAACAGTAAGATGTTCCTAATAAGCAAATATTGCTCACTTAATACTTCAGTCTACAGACATCATGTTATATTTGTTTTCCAAATACTAAGTTAGCATTTGGAAATACTTTTAAAGTTCACATATTTTCTTATTTTGCACTAAGCCTCTGCAAAATCATGAAAGGCTGCTCCTTTAATAACTTGTTTTAACATGCTGGAATTGTCTCAAAACAAGCATGTAACGCATAAGTTTTCATCTTCTCTGCAAGCAATGTTTGAATTCTTGCCCTTTCATATTGACTCATTAAATTTGCCATGTCAGGAGTTGGCAAGATAACAGGAAAGGGAATGACACTGCTCTGGGTATCAGGTTATAATTTTTGGAAGGCAACATCACCCAGCTCTGTTGATAAGACGATGAGAAATAATTTGATTTTCAATCCTGTCCACATTCTACATAAGGAAGCCACTGCCAAATCGAAAGCCACGGCAAATCCCAATTCTTGTAAACACCTCTGTATTGAGTAGTTTAATCTACTTCAGCAGAGAAGTAGAGAATCCCTTAGAGAAAATAGTATCAGCACAGAGAAACAGCTTTTTGGGCTATTCTCCTGGATAGACATTTGGTAAGAAGATAGTACACAAGTTTAATTCTCTGTCTCTTGGCAAGCTAAGTTTAAATTGAATGTTTCGTTCTATTTTTTAAAAGAATATTGCCTTTATGGGAGATGTCATCACTGACACCTTCAGTCTCCTCTTCCTGCTGCCCTACCCCCTCCCTTTGTTAGCAGGGACAATGTGTTACAGACTACATCAGAAAAACCCACTTGCAGTGCATCAAGAATGAGCACTGTAACCAAGTCCTTCTTGCAAATGGTATTAGCACCTATTTGCCAGTCTGCCCTGCTATTTTGCAAAACAAGTTACCATTTCTCCAGAACCACGTTCCCAGTACAGAATTAGTCATCTAACCAGTGCTGTGCTCATTGATGGGATGCATATCTGCAGTTTTCATTTCCCTGTTCCCCTGCCCTTCTTTGCTGTTACGCCCTGTGACACACACGAGCCAACAACTGGCTTTAGTTCTGCTGAACTAAAAGCAAGTTATGTAAAGAACAAATAAATTAGTGCAACTCCACTGCCACAGATTTGCTTCCATTTCTTAATGTATACTTTTGAAAGTACCATGCATTTCAAAAGCTTTAAGAGAAATCCTGTAACACCATAAAATGTCAATCAAGTATGCAAGCACATCCAGTGCTATTGTGCTAGACCAGCAGACAGTTCAGTTCAAGCAATTTTGTGCCAAGGAGTAAAGAATGAAATCAGTAGTCAGAGGTCAGCCCCATTACAGCAGTCCTAACCCACAACAGAAATTACTCCCATTTCATAGATTAACTTGCAAAGTATTAGAGCAGCAACGAAAGCAAGCACTGTGGTTTAAGGAGAGATTAAAAAAGAAAACAACTAAAAACCAAACAACAAACAGACACTGGAAAACCAGATTTTGTCAGTTTTCTGTATTTTCCAAATAGGCTTCCAGGTTACTTTAGGAGGCTTCTTTCAACTCGGATCCTCCGAGCTGGCAGGCAGAAAAGATACAAAGTTTGCTCATTCTGGTAACAAGGGAGGAGAGCTGCATTTGTACTGCATGCTTACAAAGCACTGCATGACAAGGAAAGTCCCTGAATTCAGGCAGAGCACCCTAGCAAACCCCAGACTCACAAGGGAGAGAATGAAGGAAGAGAGTGGCAGGGAATTCAGCACCATGCCACTTGAGCAGAACCCTTCCACACCCTCTGCCCTGTGCTGTTTGCCCATCCAGCCTCATGCTTAGCACACAGAAGCTACTCAGGGCATAGCTCAATGCTACACTCTACTATAAAACCTGGCTCTACTGCTTTCCATGAATTCTAAAATTACTGTTTTATTGTTTAGCATAGAGCTAAAGCACCGGGTTACAAAGAATTGTAATCAACATTTTACCTGTATAGGTGGCTCAATCATTATCCATGCAGGAAGCATCAGACTTGGGTTAAGAGGTTGAGTTCCTACACGGAAATAAATGCCACCATTGGTGTCACAGGCCCAAACATGCTGATTTCCACAGGTCAAGCTGATCAGCTTTACACCACCTAGTAACAAAGAGATTATTAGCAACCTGGCATTCTCCTTTCAAATTCAGCTAATAATCAGAACTTGTATTTAGACTTCATTGTATTAAACAAGCTTTAAACACAGTCACATAAAAATGATTAGAAGTTAATACAACTTGTGAGAGAATAAAAAAAACGGCTGGATACAATGAACAAAACCAAGAGGTAGTGCATATGTGGCAAATTTCTCTTCTAAAAATAAACGTTTTAGTCATAGGAGAGTGCAATTTCTAAAGCACATTATAAATACACTCTTACAATAACCAAATTCAAGCAGGGAAACATTCCATGACAAATGTTATCAGTGCCTAGACAAACTTTCACATGACCTAACATGAACTCTTCTCTGTAGCTGGCCAAGCTCAGAGACTTTTAAAGGTGTTGATCTGCTAATACAGCCAGCAAAGAACATTCCTAATGCCACCAGCATTTCAAAAATATGACAGCACATGGGTTATGCATTTCAGTGTTAACATACCAGTGTCACGTCTGTAAATAAAGGAACTGATTTTCAAATGGATTTATATTCACCACTGTACATATTTATTACAGCAATCTCAAATGTGCAGCAGTATTTTAAGCCTGTCAGCACCATGAAAACAAAGCTGCCAAATTAAGGGTGAGGTGTGTTGGAATTTTGACGTGGTTTGTGTCTAGATTCCTGCAAAGACAGTAGAGATGTATACCTGGTATTTTAGACTAAAAAGAACTGCTATTTAACTGTCTACTGAAACTCTCACTCTTTCACATTCGCTTTAAAATAGCCATGTGATGCAATGTAGCTAACACTTGATTTCCTTTTTTCATCCCATGTTGGACAAAACAAAACTAAGTAATGGAAAACAAGTGCCAAAGAAAGCAGGACCCAAGCAATACAGATCCACTACAGAAGAAATGCTCTGGTCAGACTCCAAACTAAAGAGTCTAAAAATAGGCCTTGCTGGTTAACTGAACATGCCAGTGCTGCTTGGGATATCCCATTCTTGGTAACAGTTCTGTTTCCAGGGATGTGAAATTTGGCAACAAATCCTTGTGAAGCGCATCAGACACAGCATTCCTCAAAGAGGGACATGGAATTTTATCCCACAGAGTGCAAGTTCAAAGTATTTATTTCTGCAGAATGCAATATTCCCCATTGTTAGGGCTTGCTGAGGAAAAGAACAGGAAACAACATGACAACATAGCTTTATCTTTTAATTATCTGTAGTGGTAAAGAGATCTCACATTTAACTTTCTGAATCATAGGAAAATAATCAACCTACCTCATCCCAAAATTTCCTTTAACCAGACAGCTTCATATAAAAACCAAAATGACAAACAAAAAATTCCGCTGCTTGGGATGAGAACACCTATAGCAACTTTCTTTTGTAGACAGAGACTTGACTTTGAGCTGCAAAGCCAAAATCTTACTTAAAACCTCATTATTCCTTCTAATAAAGTAGGAGTTGAAGCAATGGCTTTGTCACATGATACCTCAGCTGTTGAAGTGTTCTGATCCCGACCAGCATCAGGCCCTCAAACATGGAATCACATATCACCTGCTCGGCATAGCTGATATTATTTACGTCTACAGTAAAATTTGATATTCAAAAACACAGCCCTTACGTAAATGTTTTGGGGCTTCTCCCTCCTCCCACGTACTGTTTGTATCTTAGGAGAAGGTCATGTTAACCACATTCACCAACTGTTTTAGAGGAGCATGAACCAGCAGCATTGTTTATTGTTAAAACCTAAAGGTCATTCCACTGTGTTTAGAAACCTCGATAGTGATAGTGTAACGTCAATCAAAATAATCTACTGGGTGCTACTCCCAGTACATAATGTAAAAGCCAAGATACTACCAACGTAATAAGAATATTTCAACCTTAATGCTGGTAAACCCCATCACATCCATACAGAATTCTGAACTGCATTTTACAGAAAGTTGCTCCCACCCTGCCTGCCCTCCTCAGTTACAGCCCTAATGTTCCTGGAGTAAACTTAAACATGTACTTGAACAGCAACAATAGCTCTCCAACTTCTTCAGCTCCATTACAACAAATAAAGGCTTTTTTATTATAGTGATGGATATGCGATTGTTAAGCAGTGATGTATGACATGCAATTAAATGGAGGAAAAAATACCTAAAACATTTTCACATTTTAGTGAAATGTGAAGTACAGTGGAGTGTTTGAGTATTTCCTGACCTCAAATCTCTTCTATGCCACCACCATGTGCCACAGAGCTGACAGAACAGCTGAATGTAAAGGTTGAATTTCTGAACTGTTGAAGTTCACAGGTCAGGTATTACAGTCAGCTAACAGCAATTACACTGACTTCCTCTATGAATTCTTTTGAGATTTCAGACAACGGCCAGAAGTTACTTGTTTTTTCAGTTAAACAGTTACTGTTTAAACTGCTGGAAAACAGTGGTTCATGAGAAGAGTTTCAAACCACACTAAGTAACACAAGAAGGACAAAGTGGCCAAATCTATCCTGTAGGTCAGTAAAAGGCATCAATCAGTGTTTAAACTACAGTATGATGAGGTATTCGGAACCAATTCATCAAGTCTGAAAAATAACCCGTGTACAACTGACAAACAAGTTAATTTTAAAAGACATGGTTTAGAATTTTTCCATGAAGTATTATAAACTATACACTAAAATTGTACAGGAGGCTTCAACTCTGCCAGCTGTGTCTGCCTTTCCTTAAACCTCAAGTTAAAATTGCTTGTCTGTTCTCAGGCCAGTCATGAACATTGCCATCAAAAATGGAAAATTGCGAATCAGTTGAATTATTTTTAAAATGGTGAGAGAATGGCACATAGTCTCAATTTCATTTATCCTCACCTGAAACAGAAATTCAGATTAGCACGAAGGTAAGAATGTTCTAACAGTCAGACTATTAAAGAAATACATCTGATTAGAATATTACTCATGAAGTTGGCAAATAACCTGATTACCACAGAGCCAAACTCCAAACTGTGACTACATTTCAGTGATCAAATCATGGTCAACCACCTAAGCAAATGGAAAGCAGTTAGCTAGCATCACATTCTAAGCATTATGCTGAATTGTTACATCACTATAAATCTGAACATGAGTGTTATCAGCTGCATCACTCATGAATGAGGCAACTCTTGGAGCATAATTCTTCCTTGGCAGGAAGCTTTGATGACTCTGCTAAAAATGTGTTTAACCATAAAATTCAGACCTTTGTGCCCTAGACCAGGTGATAAAGGCTGCACTGAGGTATAAGAGCCAGCCTTGTTAAAGCTGCTGGAGCCCCTGCACAGCACCGTGTCAGGCTGAGCCACCTCAGACTGACCAACTGCAAGATGGACTGAACACACATAAAGTATCCTGCAAACAGGAAACCTGTAGTCTCCAGGAAAAGGCTAAACAGAACCCTCTTTGAAAGCCACATCTGTTCCTGATGTTTTACTATCACTTGCCAATAGGTATTACTTCATCCAGTAAACATTATATTCTACATCAGTAAACTGAAAGATACCTCTGGAAAATATGGTGTGCTAAGAGATAGTCTACTCAATAAAAATGTCATACCTAGTTGGGAGAGATCCAGTTTTGTCCAATGCATCCCTGTTGGGCAGCTGGAGGAAAGTGTTCTGATAAATATCTGCCCGAGACTATCCAAGCCCCAAATGGCATCCTGGCAAGCAGAGTAGTGCACCATTTCAGCCTCCGGTGGCAGCTGCACCGTAGAAGGACGAAAATGAGGATTCTGATCACTGACACAAAACAGATCCTTGTTGCTTTGGCACAGCCACAAAAAGCTTCCTATGGAAAGGACATTTCTGTTATTAAAATAATTCCTAATCCACTCTGAGAAAGCTTACACATTCACTTTTTCTGAAAAAAATGATCAGTACATTTGAAGGCAAAACTAAAGCCTCTTGGCTATGTTCATAGGGTAAGGCTTTGAAATACAAATATACATCCTAAGCCCTTATTTAGGCACTTAAATACTCCATTTCTCAAATAAAGGAAGTAGTAAGTGATCTCATTTGAAGCAATGTTTTATTTGAAGGAACTAATAGAGAGAAGACACATGTAACAGTGCACTATCACCTCTCTTTATTCTTTTGGTCTTTTTTAATCCTTGATAATAGCCTTTGAAAAGTAGCACTCTTCTTCAGCTCTAAACCACATTTTTGCCACTAAAGCCAGTGTACTTAGATAATGCAATTGCTAACTTTTGTAACCAGCAGTTCAACTCCCTGACAGGGCCTCACTTTTACCAATAATGGGCAATTTTGCTGCAGTAACTGCACTGACAGGAGAAGCAGGCATTTCAGCAAAGCATGCTCTGAAACTTCCAATTACAAATTCTGGCAATTCATGCTTTGGCAGTTTAGGAAGTTGCTGCTCCTGAGGACCACCCATTTCTCTGTTGGATGCTGCTCCACACCAAAGGTGAGAGTGAACAATACATTATTTTAATCTCCAGTAGTTTTACAGACACACTTCCACCCTACTTCAACTACTTTAGATCCCTGCAAACAGAAAAGACAACCAAAATCTGAAGTAATTCAGGATATTTAATTACTTACACCATCAATTCCACTCTGTTTAAAAATTAAACTGTTGATTTACCAACCTTCTTTAGATGAAGCTGGGGAAGCCAACACAAAAACCCATTTTGTGGCAGAAGCAGTACCACGAGGTACAATATTATTCCAATATGTGCCTTGAAAGAAAGAACAAGTGGTATTAATAGGAAACTTAGTTTTCTGTTAAAATTTGTTATTAAAAATTTAAAAGAAATTCTATTACAACCAATTATTAAATATATTTTAGACAAGATTTTCTATCTTTTGAGAAACTGTTGGGGGGAGGGGGAAGCCTCCTCCTGACACCTATGTAAACACACAGAGAGAAAACTGGGAATGCAGAAGAGGATAAAGAAGAATATTAATGGTCTTCAACAGGGGACCAATTTGATGATGAACAACATCCTAGATGCATTGTTAGTATTTACCTAAACAAAGAAATGAACCAAATCAGAATTCTATTTTGAGAACTGTGGCAAGAAAGATAAAACAATCCCTCTATTAGGACTGTAAAACCATGTTAGTATCTTGCACAGTCACACTGATCATGAGCCAGACTCCACTATGCAAGACAAAATAGGTTCAGCAGCTTAAGACTGCCTTCTTATCCCAGAGAAGAGGTGTTAAAAGCAGTAACTTGTTGTGCACAGTTCACTGGCTGATAATGATTTTTCCATGAAAAGTATTTCCCTTTAAATGAGAAAGTATTTAAGACCAAATGCTAATGAATCATTTAATTTAATTTTTAAACAAGTTAAAGCTGCCCTGGCTTGCCATGGGTAATTTCTGTGGTGACAGAGCTGTAGTTAGTTATTTCCTTCTATTTAATATTCTTAAACTTCAAAAAATTAAGATGCAAAGGCACACCAACCTATTAAGTTTCCCTTTGCTACATGGAATTCATTTTTGCCTGAAGAGATCCAGACTCCACTGCCATTAACTCCAAGGAGGCTGGGCTGACACTGAAGCTGCTGTGACCAAAATGCCATTCTAAGTTTGTCAGCCACCTTCTCGACAGGTGCCTGAGCTGCTGTTGCCACCGTGTGAGTTGCCTGGATTATGGTCTGGAACAGGCTGCACTGGTCAAACACTACATAATCAGTGATGCTTACCTGGGGGGAAAAAGAAAAAAAGTGCTCTTGATAATTAGTTAAGCTGTGGGGTGCACAATCTTTCACCAGGAGCTTTTTTAGAAATATTTAAAGTGTAGGAAGGGAAAAACAAAAATGGTACATTTTAATTAATTGTCTTGCTAGTAAGTCACAATCAGTATTAAATGCCAGCTTACAACTCCCTTCTATCCAACAATCCATTTAGAAATCTGCATTTTAAGACAGCCCTTTGTTTTAGGATGTCTCCCTCTAAAAACATGCCAAACTCTGCAAACTAACAGGTGAATTTTCAATTTCCCAAAGGAAGAGAGAAACTTGCACAGTGTAGCAATTCAAACCAGATGACAAAAACTTGAAAACAACACTCCTTTGCAACTACGTCACAGATATTTTACTTCAGAGTGCAGAAGGAGGTCTAAATAAGCAATTGCATCTAAATAAGCAATTGCCCAAGTTCTGTCATGGACAACTAGACTGGCAACACTCTGGGATACTCCTAGAAAGGAACAAAATGCCTAAGAGCACAAAAAGAGCAGCAGTTTGCCAATAACCTCAAAGCCAAGCTACTCATGATACCCACATGCAAAAAAGGATTACGCATGCACATAGACCAAAATTTTTGTAACTAAGGTAGGCATGTAGACAAACAAATTTTCTCTAAGACTGTTTTTACTCCTTTCTTCCCCACCCCTATCTCTGGAGAAAACATGAAAAGCTGGAGAAACCAGAGCCAGGAATTCCAAATCAATACCAGACAGTACTTGCAGTAACTGAGTTGGTTTCACCCACATGAACTGTGGCTGAAGCAAGCAGCTCCACATAGCTCAAAGAAACCTCAAATGAATGGAAAAATGCAAAACACATTCTTTTGCATGGTGGCTTGTTATTTATTTTCTCTAGCTAAGAAAAGGATGGGCACTGGAAGACAAGAGAAGAGGCTGCATTCAGCAGTCAGACTTGATGCTCTGCCTCAAGAGCGTGTCCTATGACCTGGCAGAGCATTTCTTGTGTTCTTGAAAGCTTCTGCAATGCTGCTCTGGATGACCATGAGATGGTTTTCCTCCCCTCTTTATAGTAGACACAAAAAGGGAAGCCACACAGAAGTTTTAACATACTGAATAAAGTGTACTACAAAATATCATGCAATTAATTGAATTTTTTCCTAGAATCTTTTGGGAAAGCAACACAAATAACCCAAGGTAAAAGACTAAACTGAAAGCAAAATTAAAAAATGCCTACTTGCCACCAATGGTTATCATCTCCTTGTGGTTTCTTTGAAACTATACCAGTCCTGAACCAGAGATTGCCATGGATATCCAAAGCCCATAATGTCTGCTGATCACCAAGGGTTATGCACACTGGTTCCAAAGCTTGCATTTCACTGGAAATTCAAACAAGTAAAAATGTTAAAAACCTTAATTGAAATTTATGTTAATGGTATTTTAAGGAAGCTATTACAAGGCTAATAGTTTAACACAGCTGAAACTCAGTGGGGCCAAGCTAAAAAACATATTTGACATTAAATTTTCAGTTATTCAGTACTTTATATTTTATTTAAGTAAAATCCATTCAACAATAACTACAACAAAAACCATGAGTCCTTCAAAGATCAGTCAAGATTTGAAACTTGAATACATAACAATAAAACTAAACAAGCCCTATTTTGTTCAGTAAATAAGCATTCAAGAGCTGTGTTCTTTAAGCTTTTGATAAAACAGCTTCATAAAGGTATCTCCTCAACTTCCTTGACCTATTCTGAGAACAATACCTGCAGTTCAGGGACCACAAGTAGAAAACTCTACTATGTGACAAAGATAAATGCTGAATTTAGGACTGTAAGTTTCCTGCATAAGTAAACGATTTTCAAACCCAGAAAGTCAACAGGGTCAGTGATCATATCAGACACTGAAAAGGTTGCAAACAATGCTAGTTCTTTCAGATAACCTTTCTTGACAATTTGAGAACAAATAGTGACTGCTTCCTGCAATTTTAACACAAAGCCCAAGAACATGAAATGTACCTAAGGTGTAGGTCAGGCAGGTATTTTCATTAAACAAACTCATTAAAGAACAAGCAACTTTCAGATTTGAACAAAGACACAGTAGTGTCTCAGACTGTTCAAGAGCCAAATACCAGGCTGGGAGCTAGCACAAGTTAAGGTTTCACAATAGGATATTCAGTAGATAAAAATCACCTGATGACAAGAACTTGAATTTCTTCCTAAACTTGCACCAGGCTGATGTCACAAGAGACACTAAATTGTGACACATTAAATTCTCAAAGCCAGCAGTAGAGACTCAGCGCTTTTAACTTTATCACAAAGGAACTACCGTGAGCACAGGATCAACTACAAAGATAAATACCAACACTACACAAAATATTTACAAAAATCTGTGGCTGGGGAGTGCAGTGGTGTAATCCAGCTGTGTGGATGACCAAGAAAATGCATACATTTAATCTCAGAAAAAAAAAAAAAAAAAAAGAAGTTCTCAAAAAACCAGAAAGCTCCTTAAAACCATTATGGCACAGATTAAAGAAGCAATATTTAATAAAAAAGTCATGTTGACAGACCTTATAAAGATATTTTGAAATTTCTTCTCACTCTTTAAACCTGCTTCTGTTTATGACAATTCCTTTCATTACATAGAACTCATGCATGGATGAATGAATGGCTGGCTGGCAGGAAGGAAGTATAGATATACAGACAGACAGCTAAAATAGATATATATACACACACAGTGATAAACTGACACACGAGTTCAAGTAATACTTTTTCAAACATCGAGGAGTTCCAGCACAATTATTTGTGCCATTCTGGTTATGCCCAGAATGTCCCAGTGGAGTTATTACCTGACAATATCACTCTTCCACTGCTCCCCTTCGGGACAAAAGCTGCGCACCCCCTCCCGGTACAGCAGGGCCCGCTGCTCGCTCAGAGCCCACACCACATTATTCCGGGATGTGACCTGTGACAGTGGATAAGGGCAGTCAACCTTTACTGCTCGGGCACAAGGACGATCCACACTCAGGCCTAGAAATCAGAAAATGAGGATTGCTTTACAAATTTGGGCTTTTTGCAACAAAAAGGAAAGAGATAAAGCAACTCGGTAAAAGCAAATGCAGAAGGGAATCTCCTTGACATTTGTCATTTGATCACAATTTTCTTGAGTGACTGTTCTTTCTATAAACTATTAATAATTTCCTCTAATATAGCTGACCTTACATTTTAAAAAATAAGACACTGTATATCCTTCAACATCCTGCACAGTGCATGTCCAGTCCTGTCATTTCTGTTCCTTTTCTCCCTCTAGTGTCAGCACCAGGAATCTCCATTTATAAAACCTCTATTAGAGCTGACAGAAGCACCAAAGTAAAAGCCAGTAACGGAAGAACTTTTGCCCAAAACATGCCAGGGAGAGAAGCAACCTGATCTGAATAGTGACAGCAGAGCAATTACAAAAGAGCATGCCACAGTGTGTAGTACTGCAAGGAGCAGAGAGGTTCTGGTAGATTTACAGGCAGTTTGCACGCATTTCTACATCTAACCTAAAGGAATATGTCTTCTCTACAATTACACTGAAGCTTGATTTACACCTGTGAAACTGCATGTGGAACATCTCAGAAGACATAGCTTTTGTTTCATCTCCTCATGCTGCCAAAGCCAGTATGAACAGACTCATGTATGATATATTGTAGAGTAACAAGAACACCCATTTCTAAACCTCTGAGCACACACTTTTGTAATCAATGTTACACAAGACAGTGAAGAGAATGAAAAGATCCTGGAGACAGAATTTTCACTGGTTGCCTCTCATTAGGAAGGCAGATATACTAAGAATTTATTTTTTGCATCAAAAGATAAATTTGGAAGCCTAAGAACAGCAGAATGTAAGCTGATATAATCAAACCCATCTCTCAAAGGGAAGAAAAATATTGATTCAAACCTCCACAGAGCCCTGCATGATTAGCATCCAAAATTTACTCTCCATCACCACTATCCATGCCTGTTGGCAGTACGCATGTGACCATGGGCAGGCCACTTGATTTCTCTGGGACTACTAAACTTAACTAAAAAAAAAATAATTTTAATAGAGTGTCTTTGAAACAGTGATGTCTACTTAGAACAGTTTTCTTAATCACAAAGAATTTTTGCATTGTGCTACAGTAACTAAACCTAAAAGAGAAATTATCAGAGTGCCAAAATTAAATGAAAGGTAAATAAGAATTTTGATAGCTACTCAGACATGCTATCCTGTTTCTGTACGTCTTAGACAGTTTCCCCTTAACCCAGTCCTCCTCTTCATTGACCAGTAATTCCTTTATCATGTTATTGGTAACCTTCTCTTAGTAACTCAGCTCTCTGTGCAAGCCCCACCAGCCTGAGAGTCCTTGACACTTTTCTCCCTTAACTCTAAAGCTAGTACTGCCATCCTTCATCCTAGCTCCTTGCATTTAGCCTGAATACTGTTTTCATAACACCTTCCAAACACATCCTCTTCTATCCACTAAAGAACTTAAAACTAAGGCCATGACTTCAAAGCTGCCACTACACTACCCCTTTTTCCAGTTTGTGCCTCACTCACATTCAGGAAGAAGGCAGCTGCTGATTCCTGCTCCACAGCCCATTCCATTCCCCCATGGCTCTGCTTTCTCTATCACATAAAACACATACCACTTGTCTATACTACCAAAGCACTTCATGAGCTTCTTTCTCAGAATACCTTCCTGTCATTATCAGGTGGTAACTCTTACCTTCTAGAGATCTGTGCTTTTCAAGACACAAAGCTTCTACTTTTCCCTATTCTGCCCACTTAAGGCTGAGTTGTTTCAGTGCACCATACCACTTTCAAAGCAAGGATATTATTTTGATATTTTCTACAATCCCTTTTCATTTATCTCCATCCATCCCATATTTTCCCCATGCCATAAACTCTCTGTACTGTATGTACTCCAACTGGCACACACAAAACAAGTGGCCACGAACTGGCTTTTCCACTCTCCTAATTACACAAAATCTCACAGCTGTTTCCAAGTGTCTCTCAAGATAAAAAGGTTTCCTTATGTCCTGGCTGTGGATAAACGTTTATAGCAAATTGCCATCATTCCATAGACTTGAAACCTAATAATATCAGCCCACAAAAATTCAAAGAGCCTGCAATTAATTCAGGTACCTGTTTGCAGATAGAGATCTCCATTTGTTCTGATAATCCAGGCAGTGTCATCACTGAGAGCTACAAATACAGCCTGGGGTAAAGCCTCATACCAGTGCCGTTTCCCTTTTATAGTTACTTTTCCACAAGCAAAAGCTTTGTTAGTCTTCTGTTCAATCTTCCAGAGAAGAGTCCCTGTATGAGAAGCAAAGAACATAACAGCACTCAGCAACGACTGCAACAGTCACAGGTGACATGTCCTAGCTACACCTAAACTAATAGGAGGGGAAAAGCAAACCACTAGCATTAAACAAAAATGCAAGTTTAAAAAGCCCCTACATTTTTTTTAAAGCAAGACCAGAACAGTAACTGACTTCTAATATATAATATCTTAAAAAAAGAAAAGCAAATGGAACACCAAACTTAAGTGCTGGCTTGTACATTGTACTGCCAGAACAGCACATTGTCGTATTCATTTCCTTTGAATGATTCCACAAAGTTGCATTTATTTACATTTTGACATGTTGTGGTTAACATGCTCCCACATTAATACATCCATGGCAAACTGTGGATGCTAGAAACTTCCACAAATTCACTGAAAAGCTGGGTGAATTCCTGGAACTTAAGGACAAGAAATGCAGAGGAACAACCTTTTGCCCAGGCAATCTGCACCATCAACAACTGCTGCCTGAAACTACCAAGGGCAAACATGACACATGCCCATGCCTTTCACTATTCTGCAGGGACCTGCTGTTGGACCACTCTTAAGGGTAAGATACTGAGCTGGATGAACCCACACTCTCACCTACTACAAGTACTCCCAAATTGTTTTGTCTATAGCAAAGCTCAGCTACAGATCAAACAGAATTTCTTTCCTCTTAAAACAGATAGTAAGTCTTTCCCTACAGAGAGAAGGGAAGATTGACGTGTGCTTTTAGAGATGACAGGAAAGAAAAGTAGTGGCAAGGCAGAAGAAATTAAAATGGCTGAGAAACTCTGTATTTTCACTCCAGTCCTGGAACAATCTGGAAGGCCAAAAGTGACGCAAGTTTATAACCAAAACCTGCTTATTTTTAATCCAACATAATCCTCATTCACAACCATCCAGAACAAATGCATATGCAAATGTACTAGAACTTCAAAGTATTTTTCTTCAGTATTTAAAAAGAAATCAAATCAACCAACCCACGCATACACAAAGCCAATTCTACATTGACAAGAAAAAGAACTTTAAAATTGTGAATCACGGAAGAGTTTGGGTGGAAAGGGATCTTAAAGATCATCTAGTTCCAACCCCCCTGCCAGTGCAGGGACACCTCTCACTTGACCAGATTGCTGAAGGCCTCATCCAGCCTGGCTTTGAACACTTCCAGGGATGGGGGATCCACAGTTTCTCTGGGCAACCTCTTCCTGTGCCTCACCACCCTCACAGCCAAGAAGTTCTATAGCTCTGTAACAAAAATCAAGGTTTTGGATAGCCAAGGAGCTCTTCTCTGCCTACCACTAAACTGCTACTTCTGAAGTTCACTTTAATCAGGCAAGTACATATTGAAAACCTCCCAAAATGCAATGTGAACCTGTTAGAAAGACAGCCACTTAAACTGGAACATGGGATGCACAGGTAGTGAAGATACAGTCATATAACTGTGACCAAAACCAAACCAAACCAAACCAAAACAAAAAAAAACCACAACACCACACCACACAAACAAACAAAAAGAAATCCACACCAACACACTACTTTTACATGAAACAAGCCCTAAACAACCAAGTTTCTGGAAGTAATTGATTTGAAAAAAACCAAACAATAAACTGCCTATGTGGAAATTACATATGCACTCAACTGTACCTGTAATCTCATAAAAATGACAAGTTTCACCTAATTAAATAATAACTGATACGAAAAAAAAAAAAACCATGAAAAACAAACAACCAAAAACCAAAACCAAATGCCCAAGTCTACCCAAGTTTTATATTTACAAGGCAACAGTGCAGCAGAAGCCAACCTACCTGAGGGGGAAACTGCCACTTGCTGGACTCCATCCTCAAACTTCTGCCAGCGCAGCCCAGCTGCAGGAAGGGCACTGCAGTACAGGCTGCCTCGGTAGTCCAGGCACCAAATGTATTTTTCTGAGACAACCAGACTCAGGATGCCATAACCAGGGCCAGAATATCCCATCCAGCTCTCTGCAAACTAAAAACTGTAGAGTCAGAACAGTGTCAGGTGTCTTCAAACTGCCTAAGAAAATGGGTATATAAGAACAGCAGCTCCCACGTTTTGATTTTTAAAAAGGTAACTTAAGTACTTTAATCAATGAATAAATTTGCTTTGTGAAAATAAAACTACATCTGTCACTGTTCTCTAAGGCAGTATGTGCACAACAAGACTGCTAGAACAACAGATTTAGCAAAAAAATAAACCACTCCACCCCATCATCCACCTCCAAAGAAGGAATACATAAAAATGTACAGTCTGCCTGTAGTCCAGGAAATTATTCATTGTCTAGGAAGTGATGAGCAAAGGGAACAAGACAGTTGAAGGGCAGAGACAGCTGAATCTCCAACTCCAATCCTCTTTGTATGGTAGAGGAGCCACATCTTGCAGAAATCTGGTTTACAGCCTGCTCTCTTAAATTTTGATTGCTTGCATGAGGTGACTCAAGCACTGCATACATTACCAGGGGACTTTTCTGAACATGACAGAGTACAAGAATACCATAACCTGAAACTAAAGTCTTGTACACTTTGGGCTGCAGCTGCTAGTAGATAGGACACTATCAAGTTGTAACCCATCCTTCATGAATGAATATTTGGTTGATCTCAATACAAGGGTGTTACAGATCTAAAAGAAACAAAATCCCCAGCCTACAAGAAGTGCATTTCCTTCTTAAGACTTCTGCTAAAAGCCCCAGTGATTCTGGCAATTTTGCAGATTTTACAATTAACTTCAGTACTTCTTTTCTATAGTGTCTATGAGGATTACCCACAAAATAATGATGAAGGAAAGAGGGATAACAGAAAAAGGAAACTGTCAACATTTTAAACAGTACTAACTACTGCTGGCTAGGGGGCAAAGACTAATCCTTATTCTGAGTATTTACAGGTAAAATAATCCTTAAGCAGAAGCCAGCCATGTGAGATAATTAGCATTAATTCTCCATGAAATCAGCTAAATTTGAGAACAGTATCACACAGAATTTGGACTACTGGAGATCCAAACTAGCAGCAGCCTTTGAGAGTAAAACTGCATTTTACTGTTCGCTCTTTAATAGATGGGTTTCTAACAACATTTCTGTTGAGCTGGGAATAATACAGCCAGAACAGCTTCTTTGCATTGCAAGCACACATCACCCATTCTGAAGTCAGATACATCAGATTTTTTTAAGAGTTACAACATGTACTGTTGTTTGGCTTTATACTTTACTTGTGTATTGAATCAAGTAAAAAAAAAATAAATAAATTGCTCTCCTAAAGATGTAAAGGATAGTAATTGCAGGTATGTTTCTTTTGAAAAGCTGTTTCTTTTTAAGGTTAAAGGTACTTTAATTAAACTAAAAAGAAATACCTGATCAGATTTTAACAGCACCATTTCATCTAGGCTTATCTTGGCTACATCCTGTGCACCAGGCACAGAACCAACTTCAGGCATGCTGGTCTCTGAAGATGAATATGGTAATCCATGTCCATAAATATCCTCTTCATCACTTGAGGCAGATTTTTCAGTCTTACTTTCATGAGTGTCTGCTACCCTTTCAGCAGTGCTGGTACTACATTTAGCTTTGATTGCACTTTCAAAATTCCACCCAGAAATGGAACAGTTATCTGAATGAACATTGTCAGAGATGTCACACTGTAGCCCAGAAGGGTCTGACAGAGTGCTGTGGATTAGAGATAGCTGCTGTTGGTCTTCCCCAGTAGTTTCATCACTTTCCTTTGGTGTCTGGACACCAAGTATACTGTCACATTCCAAAAACATCTGGTCTGTAAGGTCTGGATCTTCAGAAGATATTTCAGCATCCTGCAGCTTCATTTTATCCAAGTCTTCATCTATTTTACACAATGCAGGAAAATCCTGCTCCTCCTCCTCCTGGCTGAGCCTTCCAAGACAGCACTCACTGCTTGCAGAAACCACACCACCATTGCATTCACCACCAACACTGCTTGTCAAGTCTTCTGGGAGCATCAGAGGAGATGCAGACCTCAAAGTATCTATAACAGCTGAAGTACCCATGCCACTGTCACTGTTTGGAAGTTTCTGTAAATCAACCACATCTCCATTTTCTTCATTGATTAGTACATTTGCTGACTCAGGAGACTGTAGGACACTGAAAGTTTCTGAACCGTTATCTTCCTGCAAGATTGTATGGGACTCCACACTGAACATACTTTCCTGGTCTGGAGATCCAGTACTCAAATGATCAATGCTGCCACTCATTATGCTGGAAGTCATGGAAAAGGAGTCTGCATTCAAGGAATGTGGACTGTCACCAGAAAGCTGGCGCTCATAAATTGGTGTACCTTCCAGAGAGCTCTGGTTTCTCCTTGTCCCACTTTCTGTTATCACACACACGTGAAAAAAAAAGGAGGAAAGTAATATTAATAAAATCTATTAAATCCCAGTGCCAAGTAAGAAATTAAAATATTTTTAGAACTGGAGGAAGAACAAAGTTACGTCTAAATTTTAACCATATTGAATTTTTTTTCAACTTTAATATTAAATGATACATATAAAGCCAAAAAAAGTCTTAGTACAGTAAACAATTAAAATTACCGAGTACTCACACTACTTCATCCAACTAAAGAGGATGGCTAAGAAAGACACTGCCAAATACTCTGCATAGGATGAACAGATATTACACAATTCCAACATAAAACTGGACAGAGTCCACTGTTCCCATTAATGAATACATAAGAACTCAAAGCATGCTTACATAAAGCAAAACAAAAGAAATAAACTCCAAACAGATCTAAAAAGGCTTCATCAATTTATCACTTTTGCAGAAGATTCTCATCTTAGACAGAAATGGCCTACCACAACCCCTCAGCCATTTCAGAAGCACAACAACACAGCACACACAAACTCTGCTGAACACAGACTCTCCCATGCTCTAACAATAAGCAGAGTCAGGGAAAGTTCTGCTCGACCTACCCTGTTTCTTCTTTTTTTTCTTTTTCACCTTAATTGGCTTTACAATAAGTTCTTGATCAAAATCTTCAGAGCTGATGGTGCTGAACCGTTGTGAAGAAAGCTGACCTTCCCTCTGAGCTTCTGGAAGTTGGTCTGCACACATCATAAAGCTTGAGCTACTGTCCACAGAGTTCACAGAGCTGCTCCTGCTTCGTGATTCACTCACTACAGAGCAGCCTCTTTTCCTGGTTTCATTGCTCAAGTCTCCCACTCTATCAAAACTTTTCTCTGATAGTGTTGGAGTTTCCAGATCATCTTTCACTGAAGAAGTGCCATTTTTATCACCAGTAATTGAAGGGGAAGTAAACATTTTTTTTTCTGTTTCCATGGAAGGGCTGGATGATACAGATGAAACTACTGATGATGGGGTCAGCAATTTAGGACTTGTATCTGTTAAAGGATTTGACATTTTTAAATTCACATCTGAAACTGTCCAAAAGAAAACTAAAAGTATAAATACTAGTTCAAGTATAAATACTAGCATCAAGTGAGTAGGGGCATAATTTTGGAGAGTATTGAAAGAAAAGAATATTTACACAAAAAAAAAAATTCTAAGCTAACAACATTTAAATATTTGCATACACTCAGGCACACGCAACACACACTATAAACTTCCTGCAAATTCATCTGTATGAAAGCACTTCCCCCAAACCCTGTATCAAGCCTCTATTAGCAAAATTCTGAATTTATGTTTATGTTAAAAGAACAGTACAGGTCCGTGGAAGATCCAATTGTATCACACACTGAAGTGCTATCCCATGTCTTTAACTTCTTCATTCAAACACTTAGTAACTTGAAAAAAACCCAAGGAAAATTACCAGATAAATCACTGTAGTGATTAGAAGAAAATACACTTCTAAAGGCTCCTTTCAAACTATACTTGAGAGCTGAGATTAAAATAATAAACAGTCTCTAGAAGTTTGTGAGTAAAGAAGTGCCTAAATGACTAAAGTTATTGCCAATATGCAATGACAAGAAAGTTAAGTTCCCCAGCATTCAATGAGACTTCATAGAGTATTTTTTAGCATTTTGCTAATACAAAGCTATGTAGATGGAGTACTTAAATGCATTAGTTGTCCTTTTTAAAGAGTTCTTGTAACATAAATATTTAACTCGGGTGGCAACAAGTATGAAACAGTCAAATTATTTTTGAAATTTTAGAGAGCATTCTTTGGATTTATTTGCCAATTCTTTCTTTTTCATTGCTAGGAAGGCTGAGATTTCCCCTGGAATGTGGCTGGTGACAGGTGGCACAGAATCAACATATTCAGCTATTGAGACTGATCCTAAAGGGATAACCATAATCAGGAATCCAGACTTCTTCAGCATCCTGGTTCAGCATGAGCTCTCAAATGCACAGATTAGAGATGCCTCATTAGGTTAATGCTGATCCACTCTCAAAAAAGGCAAGCATATTTAATTTCTTAATGCCCCCATTCTCACTGCAGCCAAAACAGAAGCTCAGATAAGCAGATAAACCACATCTCTAAATATAACCTGTGAGAACAGATGAGTAACACTACAGGACCTGGTAGGTTTTTCCGAG
This sequence comes from Phylloscopus whistleri, assembly GCA_017589585.1. Lineage (NCBI taxonomy): Eukaryota > Metazoa > Chordata > Aves > Passeriformes > Phylloscopidae > Phylloscopus > Phylloscopus whistleri. The sequence continues at coordinate 73,798 of JADMLD010000694.1, forward strand.
AATCAGAAGGGTTTTGTCTGAGGTTTGGGTTGTTTCAGTTTTGTTGGGTTTTGGTTGTTTGGTTTTTTTGTGTGTTTTTTTTTTGTTTGTTTTGTTTTTTAAATTAAAAAAGTACAATAGGCACCATGTTCCATGAGGCTGACACTAATTTACACATACTAAACTTACTAATTTCTACATATTAAGCTTACTAGTCTATACAAACCTATTGATGACAGTCCTTCAGGTCTATTTGAAATTCTTATTATGTCTCTATCTCCTTTTAAGAGAAAAATCTCATTGTTGGTACAGGACACAGACACAATATCACCATATCCTTCCAAGCCACCAATCAAAGCCTGTAAAGAGTCAACAGAGAAAGAAAGATTAACACGGTGTTTGCACAACATGGTACTCTTAACAAAAGTGTTCACTGGCTTTTAATCAACATAAGCAGTTACAGGCTAAAGATTTTTATCTTATTAAAAAAACCAGAAAAAAGAAACAGGAAAGAACCCTTTAATCATGATGCAGCTCCATTTTTATACTAATTTAAATTCCACAGATCTATTCTTTGTCCAACTAAAGGCAACTAAATATAACAACTTAAGCAATATATGATTTGGTGGCAGAAGAGTGCCACAGCACAAAGGTTTAATATAATTTAGACAAAAATATACTAGCTTGTATCCACATTTTTATGCATTTTTAAGACAACAAAATAACTAACACTTCACTGTATACCAAATAAAAGGTACTATGTCTTTTCTTCAGACACCAACAGTAGTAGAAGGGAAAGAATAAATAGTTCCAGGCACATTTTATAGGCCTAAAATATCTTTTTGTGTTAGTTCCTAGACTGTAGGTTTCAATGTTTCACTAAACATCAGAATTAATTTTGATGTTAACACCACAACTGAAAGCTTTAATATATGTAATTTTCATAAACAGCATACTGAGCCAGTTGGTGAGTATACCACTGCAATGACAACTTGAGAAGGGAGACAATAAATGTTCTTTTCTTTCATTTTAAATAGGGATTTAATTCACAGCCACAGAATGCATAACCAAAACAGAGTCCCATGGCATAGCATGCAGAAAGACATGGAAGAAACAAAATATGCAGCCACAAGATTTATCTACCTGGTTCACAGTGTCTAGTAAATAGATGCTGTATTCATTCCAGGTCAGCACCCATCCTTCTTGGAAAAAGCATGAGACAAGCCCAAGGTGTTTCTCTGGAGAGCTGTAGCTTCCTCTGTCAGGTGGTTCCAAACGAGGATACAGTTCAAAAGTTTTTATTCCTCCAGCAAATACATCCTTCAATATGAATGTGGCCTGAACAGTCCCATGAACATCAGACTTCCACAGACGAAGCCCAGGTCTGGCAGCAAATAGTGTCAAATCACTCTGTTTACACAGGCCAGGTATAAAACATGCTCCAAATTTGCCAGTGCTAAAATGCAAAAGAATTTCTTTGAAAAGCTATATACTCAACTTAGAAACAATTTAAAAACTAATGGCACAAATTTAGACCTCAAATTATCAAAAGTCTTTGATTAAAATATTCAGTCAAATGTCTGAAGTACAAGTTTAGTTACAGTAAAACAAGAGCAGTAATTCCAAATAACAAGTTTCCCCTCGGCTTTGGATGTCAGACATTTCATCAATTAAGCAAGCTAAATGACTCCTCCTAATAAGCTTCATAACCTTAATGCCACTCTGTCCATCTCAAGAAGATCCTACTATGCATTCTTCCTTCTCCCAGAATTAATAAAAAACAAACTACAAACTAATGCTAAGAAACTGACAGCCTTTACTTGCAAGAAGCATAGAACAGACCTCAGCTGCTAAACCCTTGGTTTCTCACACACAGAAACACCATTACTCTCATCCAAGGAAATGCTTCACATATAAGATGGACCTTGGTCTTCCTCTTACTATTCACATCCCTGAAAGATACATCATAAACCCTCTTTCAAGGGTGAACTTCCTCTCCTTAGAGATAGAGTCAGTCATGCTGTTCTACGGCCAGATTCCCTCTTCCTTACCCAACAGGAATTACAGAAGAGATGTCAAAGCCACACAAGAGGTTCCTAGCCTTCAATTCAAATTTAAGTCTTACTATCCCCATTAACTCACTTCAGTGTATAAGAAAAACAGGGATGATGACTTGCTTTTTGATCAAATATTACATCACCCATTAGACAGACTTGATTACAACACTTGCTCACTCCAAGTCACAATAAACAAAAGAGGGACTGCAGAGGAAGTTTAGCAGTGTTTTCAGTTTAAACAATGAGAAAACATCTTAAACATTTTTGCCTAATAGTGCCTTGAAAATATGATCCTAACATACTTGCAACCACATACTTTATAAATAAGTATAATTGTCATTTCATGTTCGATTACACACAGCTATTGTAACTAGCTTTTTATGAGCAGACTGCTGTGTTGTATTAATTTTACTGCCTAGATCACTCTGTCTGTAATTCACTTTGAAATACAAGAATTAATAGATGAGCCTGCATCAGGATTTTACGAGGGTTACTTTTTTCTGGGCTGTGTTCCAACTTGGTTGACGGATTTCTCTTCTGTGTAGAAAAGCAGAGTCCTCTGTAAAGTAGAGACAAGCAGCACCTTCTGGTTGTAATCCAGCTGGACAATTGAAGATGGCTCTTCCAATACAAGGCTGGAGTTGCAAATACCCTTTCAAAGACACACACAATTCACTAGAGTCAAACCCTCCTAAAAATACAAGGTAGTAACTAACACTTTAATGAAATTTATAAGCCCAAGAGAAAAAAACAAAACAAACAAAAAGCTTTTCAACTCCTGTTGCATGAAATTCACTTAATGAATATGGACTTAATTTACATAGCAAGAGGGGAGTTAGATTGTGTGTGACACACTATGAAATGTAGTTTCTCTTGGAATATTAGCTAATACATTTCTCTTGAAATCAACAAAATCTTTGGAACTTTAGGACACATTTTCTTCCTTCTTCCCCACTGCCAACTGAAACATTGCTGAGACAATCATTACTTTCAGTGATCTCTGTCAAATCAAATTGAGGGACAATCACAGATAAATCAGGACAGATGTTATGTAAACTTTTCTCCCATTCAGAAATTCAAGTTGGCATTAATTTTGTTGACATCTCAGGTCTGTATTAACTAACAAGATGTGAGAAAAAATCCGTTTACTGGTAACATGCTAGTCAGCCAGCAGCACCCAAATGTTACTTTCATTCTACACTCTAGATTGAGATGCTGAACAATTTTGGGAGAAGTACTTCACCAATAAGGCCACATCAGTCAAAAATACCCCTCCCAAACAAAACAGAAAGCACTGGCTGAAAGCTGAAGAAAGATTTAATAGTTATTTCATGAAAAATGAGAAGGATCACCACTTCTTTTAAAATGCAATATTTTTTTAAAAAAAGGTAAGGCAGTTGTGAAGGATATCCAGCAGCTGCCTTGCTGGGTGTGCACACACAGGGCCAAGTGTACACTTACCAGTAAAGCCATCCAACTAAACACATAACACTGAGCAATTAAGTAACTGCTAAATATCTAAACACACAAACATCCTTTCAGAAAGTGCAAATGTGAATTAAGGACCCTATAACAAATGCTCACCTGGTCTAGGTCTAGTGCAGAGTAGACAATTTTTCCTTTGTCATCTCCAGAGAATAATTTCATTCCATTGGGACTCCAAGCTAAAGCTGTAATGCTGCTTTTGTGGATGCCAGCAACATCAAATCTGCGGAGCTGTGAAACAATAACAAAGCAACAGAAGAATGAGCTGAAGAGAAAATGGATGCACAGAGCCTATTCAGTGACTCCTAACTGGTTTTACTGGAGATCAAGTACAAAAGTGCAGGTCCCTCTAAAGTTTATTTAGCACAAAAACCCCCTAACAATCCAAACCCCTTTCACCAGAGATCAGCCAATTATTACACATGAGAAATCTCCCAGAAATGTATTTGATTAAATACATCTTTTGTAAGGCAAAGCATGCTTTAATATTATTGTCTTATAAGCTTAACATATGAAGCCTAAAATATATTCACAACTATTTCATCAGGCAAGACTGGCTGGGTTTCACTCTTACAAAGAATCCCAGTAACACTCTACTAGAACTGGCCATACTAGACCTCACAGAGATTTAGGCAAGTGAAAATATTTACCTGTTTGTTCCTTCCAGGTAACGAAGACACAAGCTGGAAAACTGCAACCCGACCTGAGGCTGTACCAACAGCAACCAGATCATCAAAACAACTCAACAGCTTTACAAAAGTTATAGATTCACACCTCCCCTGTTGAAACAAACCATACAAAGGACTCTCAAGTTAATGAGACACCAACAGAGAGCTCAATTCTGAGCAACTCAGCTTCATCGGAAGAGACAACAGCAAAAGTCAATACCTACCTCAAAATTATATTTTTTCATCTGGTTTAAATGTCTGCAGTAGAGATAAAGCATTCCAATGCTGCTCCCCACAGCAATGTAGTCACCATTGGTATCAAGTGCTGTGAGGTAAACCACAATAGAGCGAAAGCCCTTCTGGATCTTCGTAGGAATGGCATTGAGGAGATAATACAAGGGACAGAATTCCTTAAATATAACTGGTGAAGCCACAGATGCCATAGCAAGGATTTACATCAGCAATTTTAAGGCTGAAATGAACACATCTACATGACCACATAAGGAAATCTGGAAGACAGAAGCAAAAGATAGGTCGTTAATTTGTGTGGAGAGAGTAAAAGGTTAACAGATAGCCATAATTTAGTAAAAAAGAAGAAAAAATTCTCAGATTTTGCTTTGCATAAAGAAAAAGCAAGTTAAATTCTTGTAGTGAATGTAACCTATTCTTAGAAGAAATTTCTTACTAAAAAGTATGTTCCTTATGTTCAGCTAACATATGAGGATGTACTGTAACCACTAAATATGGGATAACCACTTTTTTGTGCATCTGTAAGCTTGTCAAAGTTGAGTTGAAATGCAGTGTTTCTTTTCATCTGCCTAGTGAAAGAAAACCTAAGGACTCTGACACTGAACAATCCATGTGACATCTTTCTTCATCTTTCTGCAGCCTCTACCCTCAATCCAACCAGTGCCCAAGAGCATGGGATATTCACTGTGTCAGACAGTGCTGTAAGATCAAAGCAACAGACTAGCATTTGTGCTCCACTCCTTAATGCCCCACAGCCCAAGAAAAAACACAGCTGAGAAACAGCTCAGCTAGAGCTACATCTGCTATATATTCAAATAACAACCAATAATTAGAATAATGTGGGAAGAAAGGGGAGAGTAAAAACTAAAGAACTCCTATTTTGACAGATAGAGGAAAATATCCATGTAGCAACTGAATTTAGAAAGATAAGGAGCAAATAGAAAAAAAGTACCGTATGTCCAAGCTTCCTTTAATGGATAAGAAAATAATTTCATGCTTGTGAGCAATACTGTAAATATACTTAAGGGACAATATCTAAGAATAACATAAACAAAGAGTCTGTTTGCTTTCTCCAAGAAAAACAACGCAGTCAGAGCTCATCACAGTAATAACATACTGGCACCTTCAGAAAAAGCAGATCATGAGGAATGCAAAAATATTCAAAAAATTTAATTAAACCCAGTAATTTTGCTCATCATTACAGCCTTGACAAGAACATTTTGCAGCAGTAGCTGCTGCTTCTCCTCATGGGTGACTTTGAAACATGGAAAAGAAAAGAAGCCTTCACTTCTCAAATTTTATTTTGCCATGAGCAAGTCTGATTAACAGAATGGTACAGAGTCTTGCAGTTTTCCAAGACAAGAATTTTGGATATCTGTAGACAGGAAAGTTTTTTATGACTGTTTAAGATCTTAACACTGAAGATTTTCTTTAGCTTCAGCAGAGTTAGAACTTCCTTAGAGAAATAAAAAACAGAAATGAGCCAGTTGAAGTTAGAAATGCTTCTAAATGCTCGCAGTTATCCTGTGAAGTACTCCTACTGCAATTTGTGATATGTCCTATTGTGCCTAGTTTTTAATTCTCTCAGGATGGAAAATGTTTTTTGTTTGGCAGCTTCACACATTGCTTGCAGTGTGTATCAACTAAATTAGAAAAAAAAAATAAAAACTGCTCTAGTTCACTATCTCCATTACTGTGAAAAGCTCTGGAGCCTCAGTTTTCCCACTATTTCAGTTATTGTGCAAGAGCATCCAGCACACACACTTTGGGCCCTGCAACACTTGCTGTCAAAATAAAACTCCAGTAAGTCCATAGGGACTGTTTGCATGACATTGCCCATGCATGTCACAGACAAGACCACAGGAATAAAGACTGGTTATTGGGCTTATATTTTATCTGCTACAAAAACTGCTAGCAACTACACTAGCACCAGTTGTTAGATGTTCCTAATTGTGGTAAATTTTACTGCCTACTAGAGTTTAGAAATTAATTCTACTCTCTTCCAATGTTTACAACTTGTCATGATGTATTTCATGAAATATCATAAAGATAAGCTGATACATGTGTCCAAACTATTTCTGAATGAAGAATTCCTCTTAGAGATGTTTACTAAGTTAACAGATAACCTTAGCACATCATGACACTTCCACAATATTTTCACAAACCATATATTTCCTATCCTATATTTTAAGTCTCCTACCTCTTCCATCAGCATTTACTACTTTTTATCTACAGTCAAATAAATATAAAAAGAATCCAATGCTAAAGTCTCATTTGCTGTTCTAAATGTGCTGCTTTGCCACTTTAGTAATTTTACTAGTCAATGGGTTTTTTTCCTCTAATAAAACAAAATCCAGCCTTTGTCCTGAGTCTCACATTTACTAATCTTCCTCTGTCCAACCTCAACTTCTACCACTGTCCAGCTACTGCCTCATGAATTTCACATATTTTGGTTTTTAACTTCTCTTTGTGACTCTTGCAATTTACATTTCTCAGCATCCAAAGCTGCCCTTGTAACTGGAACCATCTCACACTCCTCAGTTACTAGAGGACCTTCCAAGCCCTCAGAACTCATCCTCTTTCTTAGTTTCCACCACTTATTCTTCCAGCTCAACTAAACCATTAAAAACAGAGTAAGTGATTACCAGCTATGGAAATATGCAAATTTGTATCACCCAGAAAAAGACTTTTCCTCTTTCCTCTACAATAATCCTATCTGCTACCTGATGTATATTTTGGAAGTTTACATTTAATTTTAAAAAAGAATAAAAAGGAAAGTTTGATAAGTTTTTTTTCTTCCCATCCACAAAAAAAAATGGGAGGAATTATTTCTTGTCATATACTAAAGTCATATTTTAAAACTCTGCTGCTAGGTAAGGGTTCTCACATTTCATGAAATTTACATACAATCTCCGATGGCAAAGTAGTCAAAAAAACAAATAAAGATTTTGTTCTCTACAACCCATTCACCCTGTTACAATCAAAAAAAAGGGGGAAAAATTTATCAGTGAACTATAGCTTCTTGACATTGTACACCGATTAGTTTCATCTTGAGCAGTTTACAGACTAACAAAACACCTCTGCTGCTGGTGTAAAAACATATAGGTGAAAACTCAAACCCATACTTTTATTAAAAATACTACTAATTACATAATTTTATCTACACTAACCAAATGTATAAGGGAAGATCTCCCATATGGCCTGTACATTGAAAATATCTGCACAAATGCCACAATTCTCTGCTTTTGAGCCTAAAGTCTTTAATATCCCTCTAAAGACAGTTGTGTATCACATGTAGTCTGTAACAGCTTTAGGATTAATTGTTATCTGTTTTTCCTACCTCATTAATCAAAGGCCAACAGTGGATATAATCTATTTTCTCAGGCAGATTTTGGAACTGGATGCATGTGTCCAGTCTGTGTCAGCCACAGTTATTCTGAAGTACATAACAGTTGTATAGGGCAAATCAGCTTGTGCTAAGCAGCTGTCCTGCAGCAGAGATAAAGTGGAGAAAAACACCACATCAAAAACAATCACCAGAGTCCTTCCTTCTCAACTCTCAGACTTCACAAGTTCTTAAATACTGCATTCAAGGTCATGTTTTGAAAAGCAGCTTTTTCAATTTTTTTTTCCTGGTCTTGGAAACAGGAATAAGGCTCAATGCTGCCTAACAGAGGCAACTAAACTGAGAGATAATCTTGTGGTTCAGCAGACAGGCAGTGGCTAAAGGTTCAGTGTCAGGATATGCCACAGATAGACTGCAGGGAACTAAAGCTGTCACTGCATTTCTTTGAACCCAAGGGTCCTGTTTGTATTAGAGGGACAACAGCTCCATTTTTTTTTTTAATCTTTGACATTAAAACTTACATTTAAGTTCTTCAGAGCACAGACAAACTCCCTTATGACCACAGCTAAACACAACAGTCTCTGTTCTCAGCTAGATCCTGCCAACTAAAAAGGAAAGCGGTTTTCTTTGCTAATACTTCTCACACATTCAGCCCCAGAGCAGGCTACCCCACTGTCACATCTCCAGAGCTTTTCACAGCAGAATGCTGCCAAGCAGAGCAGAGAACACAAACACACACTCCACCAAAGGAGCTCTGCTTTTCCATGTCCTGCACACAGGCAAATGCCCAGCTAGCACACAGGTCATGGTTACCTGATTAACACACACTTGGCTTTACACAATTCATGAAATGTTGCATTTTGGGCTCAAATGATGTTTGTTTTTTCACTGTGACATAATAAAAACTAAATAACAAAACAAAAAATCTAGATGAAAGAGATGGAAAACGTAGAAAAGGGGAACCTACAATCACTGCACATCCTTAAAGGCATGGAAAAACTCAGCTGTATTCATGCTGATGGTCTTGTGACACCCTATGAAACTTTCACAGATTCCTAGAACCGTTTGGGGTGGAAAGGACCCTAAAGACCATCCATTTCCAACCCCCTGCCATGGGCAGGGACACCTTCCACTAGACCAGGTTGCTCTGAGCCCCATCCAAGCTCGCCACTAACACTTGCGAGGATGGAGTATCCACAGCTTCTCTGGGGAACCCGTTTCAGAGCCTCGCCACTGTCACAACGAAGAATTTACTCCTAGTATCTAACATAAACCTGCCCTTCTTTCACTTTGAAGCCATTCCCCCTTATCTTAACCTCCCTTCCTCAAATGTATTTCTTAAACATATTCTACTGAAAAATACTCAGATGTTTCAAACCGCCCCTTCCCAACAGGTGCCTTCTCGCATCTGTGTGGCTACAGCCCCCGCCAGAGAAGAACAGAGCCAGTGGCTCCCGGCCGGACACCCACGGGGCTGCCCTGCCTTCCCGCCGGCTTTACCCCGGCTTATGCCGGATTTACCGCCCGGACCCAGAGCCCCAGCAAGGGGAGGGCGACGCGGCCCCTCCGGCCGCTCCGCGGGCGGGAACAGCCGCCGAGCCCCCGCCGGAGCCCGCCCCGAGCCCCCTCACCGAGCGCTGCCCGCGCCCCAGGAGCCGGCCGGGAGCGCCGCCCGCGGCAGGCCCCGCTGGCGACGCCAGGGGAGGGGAGCGGGACCGAGCCGGCCCTGAGGGGCTCCCCCCGGCTCCGCGGGGACGCGGCTGCACTCACCGCTCCGGGGCGCGGGCGGCGGCTCAGGGAGGGCTGCAGGGAGCGGCGACGCCGAGCCCCGAGGCGGCGGAGCGGCAGCGGCCCCGGTGCCTGCGCCGCTCGGGGGCCGGGCTGGGCGGGGCCGGACGTGAGCGAACTTCCGCGGGGCGGTGGGGCCGCCATGGCGGGTGAGTGAGGGAGGGAGCCGGAGGGAGCGAACGGGGGAGTAGCCTGAGGCGGGGTCCTGGCGTTTGCTTAGCAAACTAACGAGATTTAATGTGCTTGTGGTGCTCTGCCAGCCCACCGGGCGGCTACTGTCACGTCCTGGTGTGCACCGTGTCCAGCACCTCGCTCATGCCTCGGGTGGAGCGGGGCCTCCCCATGTGTTTTACCACATTTCTGTATAAATATCTAAAGGGTGGGTGTCAAGAGAATTGAGGCAGGCTCTTCTCGGTGGTGCTAACCAACTAGACAAGAGGCAGCGTGCAGAAACTGATGCACAGGAAGTTCCACCTGAACATAAGAAGAGCTTTACTGTGCAGTGACCGAGCCCTGAAACAGAGGAGCCGGAGGAGTCGTCTTCACTGGAGATATCGGAGAACCGTGTGCATGCAATCCTGTGCCGTGTGCTCTGGGATGGCCCTGCTTGAGCAGGAAGGTTGGACCAGCTGACCCACTGCGGCCCTCCCAACCTGACTCATTCTGTGATTTTGTCTGGACTTTACATCTTTTGATGTGATGAACTCTTTTCAGGCATCTCTGTGGCTAAAAGTTGAAGCCAGCAAACTTTCAGGCAGGGCATTTGGCTTGGCTTTGAGCCCTGCTTTGGCTGCCAGGGCAGGGCCTAAGGTGCAAAGGTGGGACTGCTTTGTGTAGTTCTTACAGCTGTCTGGCCTCCAGGGAGACACCGTGAAACGAGGGCTTTGTGCTCAGCAGTAAAGCACCCACCACCTTCAGCAGGACCCAGCCTTTCCCCAAACTCCTGCAGCTCACATGTTGCTGTGAATTAATTCTGACATTCATACCATGAGCACTGCCTGCATGCACAGTGAGTGCTGCCATGGTTTCTCTCTGTCATACACTGCATTAGCATCTGATGTCATTTGATGTCAGAAGACTGCTAGATCTGCCAGCACTACAAAGCCACTGCTGTCTGTGCTGCAGGTTCACGTCTCAGAATGTGCTTGCATTTGTTTAATAACATGGTTTTCTTGCAATAGCAATACATGAGGAATTATATTTCATAGCCAGAG
>JADMLD010000414.1:0-84162 GCA_017589585.1 Phylloscopus whistleri
GCAGGAAAAAAACTTGATACATTTCTTCCTGCTCTCCATGTCCTGTATACCTGGAGTGCAGATGGCAACAAGCCTGACAGCATTAACAGTGATTCCCCTGACAAATCCTGAATATCCAGCCTTGTCCCTCTGCCACATGCCACAAACCCAGGGCAGCAGGGCAGGGATGGCTCCTGAGAGCCCCCATGCACAGGCCTGGCTGCTCCTGGCACACTCAGACAGCACAAGTGGAGCTCAGGCAGGGACCTGGGTGAAGGTTTTCCCAGAGCAGGAACAAGAGTGGGTGAGTCACATCAGGACAGTCTACAGGGAATGCCCAGGTTTGCTCAAAGCAGCCTCTTCTGACTTGTCCCTGTCCTTTCTCCATTAACATCCCCATGCCCAGCCAGAGCAAATGTCCAACAGCAGCTCCATCAGCCACTTCCTCCTGCTGGCATTGGCAGACAGTCGGCAGCTGCAGCTCCTGCACTTCTGCCTCTTCCTGGGCATCTCCCTGGCTGCCCTCCTGGGCAACGGCCTCATCATCAGCGCCGTAGCCTGCGGCCACCACCTGCACAGCCCCATGTTCTTCTTCCTGCTCAACCTGGCCCTCACCGACCTGGGCTCCATCCTAACCACTGTCCCCAAAGCCATGCACAATTCCCTCTGGGACACCAGGAACATCTCCTACACAAGATGTGCTGCACAACTCTTCTTCTTTATGTTCTTCATTGGAGCAGAGTTTTATCTCCTGACCATCATGTGCTACGACCGCTACGTGTCCATCTGCAAACCCCTGCACTACGGGACCCTCCTGGGCAGCAGAGCTTGTGCCCACATGGCAGCAGCTGCCTGGGCCAGTGCCTTTCTCAATGCACTCTGCACACAGCCAATACATTTTCCCTGCCCCTGTGTCATGGCAATGCCCTGGGCCAGTTCTTCTGTGAAATCCCACACATCCTCAAGCTCTCCTGCTCACACCCAAACTCAGGGAACTTGGGCTTATTGTGTTTGTATCTGTTGGTATTTGGCTGTTTTGTGTTCATTGTTTTCTCCTATGTGCAAATCTTCAGGGCTGTGCTGAGGATCCCCTCTGAGCAGGGACGGCACAAAGCCTTTTCCACCTGCCTCCCTCACCTGGCTGTGCTCTCCCTGTTTGTCAGCACTGGCTTTTTTGCCTACCTGAAGCCCCCCTCCCTCTCCTCCCCATCCCTGGATCTGGCCCTGTCAGTTCTGTACTCGGTGGTGCCTCCAGCCCTGAATCCCCTCATCTACAGCCTGAGGAACCAGGAGCTCAAGGCTGCAGTGTGGACACTGATCACTGGTCGATTTCAGAAACATTAAATTAGTTTTGTATTTCTGCAAATCACTTGTAATAAAAGTAATTTTTGATAGCACTTGCTGGTTTGGTTGTCGGGTTTTATTTCTTTGTTTTGGTTGTCAATGATGTTCACAAAGCAAGGCTATTCTTTGTGCCCTTTGTTGTTTTGTTTCTCACCACATTTTCTGTGGCCCTAGACTGTTAATGAGAAGCTGTTCTTTCAGTAACTTAAAATGAACTCCAGGATCTCCCAGCCAAGTTTTCTGCAGAGATGCCCCTTTGGTTCCCTTCTCTGCAGCTGCAGCAGCAATGTCTGTGTGCAGAGCTGGGGGCAGATCAGTGCTGGCACAGCAGCTGTGCCCAGCAGCAGCAGCACTTGGTGCTGCCAGTGCTGCTGCCGTGGCCCTGCCCCGCTGCCCTCCTGGCCCTGGTGTTGCTGTAGGGCCTGAGTGCTCTCGGGGCCGGGCACAGGGCTGGGGGTGGCAGTGCCGGGGCTGCAGCAGGGACAGCCCATGGGCACTGCTGGCACAGCAGCGCTGAGGCCTCAGCCCAGGGCCTGGGGGCTCCAGGCTCCTTGCCCAGGCTCTCTCCACAACACATTGCCCAGGCCAATGCTCAGCAGAGAAAAGCCCCGGCAGCAGCCCCAGGCTGGCCGTGGGCAGGCTGGGGGCAAACAGCACGGCTGGGGCTCTGCAAGGGCCCTGGGGCACATGGCAAGGAGCAGCAGAGCAGGGCCTGATCCATCCCCACTGCGCTGGACACCCCAGGCCAGCGTCCCACAGCCTCCTCATGCACCTGCCAACAACATCCCCCCTCTGCAGCCCTGGCCTCTCCCCCAGCTCACACAGCTGCCGCAGCCTTGCAGGCACAGACACGGCAGCACTGCCTCAGGAGCCCCTGTTTGCCCTGCCCAGAGCAGGCCTGAGCACCCCCATGCTGTTGGTGTGGGGAGATGAACCTGAGGGAGCACAAATGCCAGCAGCCCCTGGGGCCAGGGAGGGCTGGGCCACAGCAGGGAAACCCCTCAGGTTTGTGGTGGCCTCTGCAGTCAGAGCCAGAAAGTTTGTTCCCATGAGCTGGGAGTTTGCTGTGCCACTGCAGACGTTGTTGCTCAGAGCCAGGGCTGCCTGGCAGCCACCCCCAAACTGACCTGACCATTTCCTTTGCTTCACTTTTGCTTTCTTTCCTCTTCCTGCTACAAATTTCTTTCTCTTGCCCACCCCTGTTCCCTCCCGTGCAAACATCCCATCCCTGGTTGCCCTTTCCTCTCTGGCCCCACTCCCCATTTCAGTTCCTCACTTGGCACCATGGGAATGTCCCTTGGGGAGCAGGATCATCTTCCAAGTGCTTCAGGAATTGTCTGCAGGCTCCTGCAATGCCTCCTGCTGCTCCCTGGCCAGAGGCACCCCAGGCCAGGGGGGCACATCTGGGCTGCTGTGTCTGGCTGTGGGGTTCCCTGTTGTGGGCAAGGAGGAGGAGCTGCAGAGGCTCTGCAGGACTGACAGGATGGGCTTTGGGGCTGTGAGGAGAAGCTGAGGCACCTGGGCTGCTGCACCTTCTGAAGAGGAGGCCCAGGGCTCATCCTGCAACTGCTGCAAGGGTGGTTTCAGAGAATCACAGAATCAGCAAGGATGGAAAAGACTTTGGAGATCATCAAGTCCAACCTGTGCCCTGACACTGCCTTGTCTCCCCTGAGCCTCCTCTTCTCCAGGATAAACAACCCCAGCTCCCTCAGGCACTCGTCACAGGACTTGTGCTCCAGACCCCTCACCAGCCTTGTTGCCCTTCTCTGGACACGCTCCAGCCCCTCCATGTCCTTCCTCAATTGGGGGCCTAGAATTGGACACAGCACTGGAGGTACTGCCCAACCAGTTCTGAGCACAGGGGAAGAATCCCTGCCCTGCTCCTGCTGGCCACACCATTCCTGATCCAGGCCAGCTGCCATTGGCCTTCTTGGCCACCTGGGCACACTGCTGCCTCATGTCCAGCCTGCTGTCCATCAGTCCCTGCAGGTCCCTTTCTGCCTGGCTGCTGTCCAGCCACTCTGTCCCCAGCCTGTAGCGCTGCAGGGGTTGTTGTGGCCAAAGTGCAGGACTTGGCACTTGGACTTGTTCAACCTGACATTGTTGGATTTGTGCCCTGGATCCAGCCTGTCCAGGGCCCTGTGCAGAGCCCTCCTGCCCTCCAGCAGATCCACACTCCCAGCCAACTTGGTGTGACCATGGTTCCATGAGGGCCTAGAGTGTCACCATGGTGTCCATGATTCCATGATGCTGCCCAGTGTCACAATGTCCCTTGGTTCCATGGGACCCCTTGGTGTCACAAAGTCCCTTAGATCCTTGGGCCCTGCAGTGTCACTGTGGCACCTTGGTCTGAGACATAGACTTTAAAGAATATAGGATTTTAAGAAAATTAAGATTTTAGTTAGAAGTAGGCCTTGTGGTTTTGGAGTTAATTAAAAGCTTTGTGGTTAGTTAAGGAAGACTGGGTTTGAGTTAACTTTTTTCAAATAACTGATTGCTTGTCCACTTTATGTTTGCTTAGCTGTGCTTGCAACAATAAATAGAGAATCTGATAAATAGGTTTAAGGATACGGGACAATTACAGAGACTCCCAAAAGCTGAAACCTATTGAAAGTCACGTACCTAAGGAAATGGGAGTCCTACCAACACTCATTTGTCACATTTGCATTGAAAAGGTAGAAAGTTCAGAGCGACGAAGAGTCATTTTACTTCCTCATTTGAAACCCACTCCTCTTTAATGGGACCACCGACCCATTTCAAATGACAAACTACGCATGCTTAATTGCTTTTTTGCTAATTACCATACGAAGCGGGGAATGGGATGTACCAGGGTTATGAATATGCATTTGTATTTTGGATATTCAACAGTTTTGTAAAAAAAATGACTTTGTGATCTTCTGTAAGGTGTGGTACGCTTTTGGGGACTACCCCTCGTGCTGCCCGGCGCTGTAATAAACATACACTTTCTAACTTTAAAGCGTTAGAGAGTTTTTGTCAGTCTCAGTTGGATATCGGTATTAGGTCGATATTCATATTTTTAATAAATCAGGTCCCCAAAGTTCCTGCAGAGTCACAATGGATCCTTTGTTCCATCAGGTCTGGCAGTGCAGCAATGGTCGCCTTGGTTCCACAGGGTCAAAATGGCCTCTTGGTCCTAAGGGGCACTGTCTTGGGTTATGGAACCAAAAATGTGTATTCTAGTTCATCTGTTAAAAGCAGCTGGGGAAATGTTTTTTCTTTATCTCTTGTAACTTTAGGGGCGTGGGGAGCGGATGCCTTTTGATAATGGGCCAGCTGTTAAAACCAGGTGGGGCAGTATTTCTTATCTCTTTTACCACCTGTCCTCCCTCCAGGGGGATATTTGCTGCTAATGGGCCATTAAGCCTCACCAATGACAGTACACATTCCATCATCCCATTGTGAGATGCTCCAGCCAGTGAGTGGGGAGCCAACCATTCCTACCTGGATATAAACTGAGATGTAGGAACACAGGGTATCTGGTTCCACTGGATTCCTGGAGGAAGACTGGACCCTTCTGGCCCTCACTGGACCCTTTTTCCTCTCAGGATCATCTCTGCTCCAACAGAACCACATCTGCCACTCCAGGAGGACTCACTTTTGGACTGCTTCCAACACCCTGACCAACAGGGTGACAGGTTGTAGCTCTGACTCTGTCAGGGTTTCTAAGATTGTTGTTTGTTTGCTTGCTTGTTTGTTTTGGGCTTTTTTATTACTAAATTTGTATTGTTAATATTTCTAGTAAAGGACTGTTATTCCTATTCCCAAATCTTTGCCTGAAAGCCCTTAATTGCAAAATTATAATAACTTGGAGGGGGTGAGGGGTTGACATTCTCCATTCTGAGGGAAACTCCAGCTTTCCCTGGCAGATACCTGTCTTTCCAAACCAAGACAGATTTTGGCGCCCAACGTGCGGCACAAGGGCATTGAGAGAAAGGAATAACAATTCTTGTAGTAGATAGAAGCCCACTGGACAAAATCATGTGGTCTAGCTTTCCCTGGTTTGGGTGGCACATGGTTGTGGCTGTATTTCTGCCATTTGCAGGCCCTTATCTAAACATGGGCCCTATAACTAAGGCTACTGTGGCTGGCATCCAGTTTATTTTGTGGGTTAACAAGGTGAGGAATTCATGGATTTTTAACTTCCTCTGGAAAGCAAGTGCATGGATTCAGGACTATCATAGACTAACTCTGTGTTTCTGGGATTACTTTAACAATGGTACCTACTGTGAGGAAATGGCACCTGGGGAAATTTTCTCCCAACCCTTCACCCAGCTCTTTGGGTCTACCCCACCAGTTTTTCAGGGGTTCAAATCCCCTCTGAATGCTAATGATATCATACAGTGGCTGGTGTTGCTGGTATGCCTGTTCTGTTTGACATTCAGAGATAAGAGGTGATTGGCCTGGGCAAGCACCCTGATAACTACCCCAGAGAATAAAGATGCTGCCCAAGAGCCCACCCCTGCCCCACAGCCTGCCTCAGGGATAAACCACCCAGATTGGGTGGGGGCTCTGATAAAAGAAATGCATGAGATGAGCCAGATGCTGAGGCAGTACATTTCCCCAGCTGGTGGGAAACCTTCGCCCTGCCCTGACAAAAGAGAATCTGATACAGAACCCGCAGACATTACAACTGTCCAGGTTCCAGCTGACACACAGGGGCAGTCACAGCCAGCAGCAGTTGCCCCTGCGGAAACAAAGAAATCTAAAGTGAAAACAGCAAACCCAGATAGTAAAGATAAGAAGGGAGGGCCTTCACAAGGCATAGGGGAATCACATGTTCAGATCATCACTGAGTCCCTGTCGTATGAAAGTCTCTGTAATTTGCAAAAAGATATTGT
This sequence comes from Phylloscopus whistleri, assembly GCA_017589585.1. Taxonomy (NCBI): domain Eukaryota; kingdom Metazoa; phylum Chordata; class Aves; order Passeriformes; family Phylloscopidae; genus Phylloscopus; species Phylloscopus whistleri. Next base: position 6,183 of record JADMLD010000414.1, read on the forward strand.
ACGGCGGGGACGTGAGGCTTACACAGCCTGGCTACTTCGGGTTTGGGATCTTATGGGCACAGGTGTCCAACTAGATGGTGGGGAGGCCAGGAATTTGGGACCCTTGACCCAGGACTCAGGTATAAATCAGGTATTTGTAAGGGAGCCTGGACCTCTTTCCCTCTGGCAGCAGCTTTTAACGAGTGTGAGAGAAAGATTTGTCCACAGAGAAAGAATGCAGGAGCACCACCATAGAATGCGCTGGAAAACTCTGGAGGAGGGAATCCAACAGCTGAGAGAAGTACCAGTACTGGAGGTACTTTTTGGGAGGAGTGGACAGCATGATAATGACCCTGACAAGGTTAGATGCACAGCGCAGATGTTATGGAACCTGGCAAATCTGGGGCCATCTCAGTATACTACATTCATTGCAACCATTAATGCTGAGGACAACCAAGTGACAGTGGGGGCTGTTGCCACTAAGCTTAAGAATTATGAGAGCATGATCAATGGCCCGCTGCAGGCTCATATCTCTGCCGTGGTGAAAGAACTCAAAGAGGAAATGAGGGAAGTGAGGGAGGAGATGAGGAGGAACAGTTCCAATGTGGCACTGGTGCGAGTCACAGGCCCCAGAGTCAGAGCCCGACCCCCAGCCAGAGAGAGAGGGTACACCCCAAGAGCTGACCTGTGGTTTTACCTGCGTGACCATGGGGAAGACATGGGAGTGTGGGATGGGAAACCCACCTATGTCCTGGCAGCCCGGGTGCGTGAGCTCAAGGAGAGGAACACTCACCAAGGGGGTGCCACTAAAATGAAAGTATCCTCAACCTCCTATGCCCAGGCTGTCAGTAGTCAGGATGCTGGAACCTCTAGTATGTATGCTCAGGGAGGGAATAACCAGTGCTAGAGGGGCCCTGCCTCTAGCCAGGTAGAGGAGAGGGACAATCGGATCTATTGGACTGTGTGGATCCGATGGCCTGGCACATCTGACCCACAGAAATACACGGCTTTGGTTGACACTGGCTCCCAATGTACCCTGATGCCGTCAGGGTATGTGGGAGCAGAACCCATCTCTATTTCTGGAGTGACAGGGGGGTCCCAGCAACTGACTGTATTGGAGACCGAAGTGAGTTTGACTGGGAATGGGTGGCAGAAACACCCCATCATTACTGGCCCAGAGGCCCCATGCATCCTTGGCATAGACTATCTCAAAAATGGACATTTCAAAGACCCAAAAGGATATCGTTGGGCTTTTGGAGTAGCTGCTGTAGAGACGGAAGCCATCAGAAAACTAAATACCCTGCCTGGTCTCTCCGACGACCCCTCTGCTGTGGGACTGCTGAGAGTTGAAGAACAACAGGTGCCAATCACCACAGCAACAGTGCACCGTCGGCAATACCGTACTGACAGAGACTCTGTGACTCCCATCCATGAGATGATTCGTAAACTGGAGAGCCAAGGGGTGGTCAGCAAAACCCACTCACCCTTCAACAGTCCCATTTGGCCTGTGCATAAGTCTGAAGGGGAATGGAGATTGACTGTGGACTATTGTGCATTGAATGAAGTGACTCCACCACTGAGCGCTGCCGTGCCGGACATGTTGGAGCTCCAGTACGAGCTGGAGTCCAAGGCAGCAAAGTGGTATGCGACCATTGATATTGCCAATGCCTTCTTCTCCATTCTTTTGGCAGCAGAGTGCAGGCCCCAGTTTGCTTTCACCTGGAGGAGCGTTCAGTACACCTGGAACCGACTGCCCCAGGGGTGGAAGCACAGTCCCACCATCTGCCATGGACTGATCCAGGCTGCACTGGAGAAGGGTGAGGCTCCGGAACATCTACAATACATTGATGACATCATTGTGTGGGGAAACATGGCAGTGGAAGTTTTCGAGAAAGGAGAAAAGATCATCCAGATTCTCCTGGAAGCTGGCTTTGCCATTAAGAAGAGTAAAGTCAGGGGACCTGCCCGAGAGATCCAGTTCCTGGGAGTGAAGTGGCAAGATGGACGGCGTCAGATCCCCACAGAGGTCATTAATAAGATCACCGCGATGTCTCCACCGACCAGCAAGAAGGAAACACAAGCTTTCCTAGGTGCCATAGGTTTCTGGAGGATGCACATCCCTGAGTACAGTCAGATTGTGAGCCCTCTGTACCTGGTTACCCGCAAAAAGAACGATTTCCACTGGGGCCCAGAGCAGCAACACGCCTTTGCCCAGATCAAGCAGGAAATCGCTCATGCGGTGGCCCTTGGCCCAGTCAGGACGGGACCAGAGGTAAAGAATGTGCTTTACTCCGCAGCCGGGAGCCATGGTCTGTCCTGGAGCCTTTGGCAGAAGGTGCCAGGTGAAACTCGAGGCCGGCCACTGGGATTCTGGAGCCGAAGCTACAGAGGGTCTGAAGCCAATTACACTCCCACGGAGAAGGAGATCTTGGCTGCCTATGAAGGAGTTCAAGCCGCCTCAGAGGTGATTGGCACGGAAGCACAGCTCCTCCTGGCACCCCGACTACCGGTGCTGGGATGGATGTTTAAGGGAAAGGTTCCCTCCACCCATCACGCCACTGACGCCACATGGAGCAAATGGATCGCCCTCCTTACTCAGCGCGCCCGTATTGGAAACCCGAATCGCCCTGGGATTCTGGAAGTGATCACCAACTGGCCGGAAACTGAGAATTTCAGTCTCACCGAGGAAGAAGAACAAGAGCAGGTAACCCGGGCTGAAGAAGCTCCACCATATAACCAACTGCCAGCAGAAGAAGCATGCTACGCTCTTTTCACTGATGGTTCCTGCCACATCGTAGGGATGAACTGGAAGTGGAAAGCAGCCGTATGGAGCCCCACAAGACAGGTTGCACAAGCCACTGAAGGAGAAGGTGGGTCAAGCCAGCTTGCCGAACTCAAAGCTGTTCAATTGGCCCTGGACATCGCTGAAAGAGAGAAGTGGTCAAAGCTCTACCTCTACACCGATTCGTGGATGGTAGCTAATGCTCTGTGGGGCTGGCTGGAAAGGTGGAGAAAGGCCAACTGACAGCGTAGGGGAAAACCAATCTGGGCTGCTGATGAGTGGAAGGACATTGCCACCAGAGTAGGGAAACTACAGGTGAAGGTCCATCATGTAGATGCCCATGTCCCCAAGCGTCGGGCTAATGAGGAACACCAGAACAACGAGCGAGTAGATCAGGCTGCAAAGATAGAGGTGTCTAAGGTAGACTTAGATTGGCAGCACAAAGGAGAGTTGTTCCTAGCTCGATGGGCCCATGATGCCTCAGGTCATCAGGGCAGAGATGCCACCTATAAGTGGGCACGGGACCGAGGGGTGGATCTAACCATGGACAGCATTTCTCAAGTTATCCGAGACTGTGAGACGTGCGCTGCCATCAAGCAGGCCAAGCGGATGAAGCCCCTCTGGTATGGAGGGCGCTGGTCTAAGTACAAGTATGGGGAGGCCTGGCAGATTGATTACATCACACTGCCTCAAACGCGCCAAGGCAAGCGCCATGTGCTGACCATGGTAGAAGCCACCACGGGATGGTTGGAAACCTACCCTGTGTCTCATGCTACAGCCCGCAACACCATCCTGGGCCTTGAAAAGCAGGTCTTTTGGAGGCATGGTATGCCCGAGAGAATTGAGTCAGACAATGGGACTCATTTTAAAAATAATCTTATTAAAACCTGGGCTAGGGAGCATGGCATTGAGTGGGTGTACCATATCCCCTACCATGCACCAGCTGCAGGCAAAGTGGAGAGGTACAATGGGTTGTTAAAAACCACCCTGAAAGCATTGGGTGGGGGGTCCTTAAAGAACTGGGAACAGCATTTAGCAAAGGCCACCTGGTTAGTCAACACCCGAGGTTCTACCAACCGAGCGGGTCCTGCTGAGTCTCAGCTCCGTAATGTAGTAGATGGAGATAAAGTCCCAGTGGCCCATGTTAGAGATTTGTTGGGAAAGACAGTGTGGATCAACCCTACCTCGAGTACAGGCAAACCCATCCGTGGAGTTGTCTCTGCTCAAGGACCGGGTTATACCTGGTGGATAATGCAGAAAGATGGAACCACACGATGTGTACCTCAGGGAGATCTGAATGTGGGGTAAGACTCATATGTCAGAAGGAAATGTGTAAGTGTCAAAGGTCTGAGCAAGTAAGATGGATGGAAATGTGTAAGTGTCTAAGGTTTGAGTAAGTGAGATGAAAGTTTCATTGTGCATCCACTATATGGGATAAGGGGTGGAATTGTTCTGGCTTGACAGTGCCTCTATCCCATATCAGTGGACTGTTTTTGTTATGTCTAGCTGCGCTGTTTTGCTCGCGGGGCTTTTGCTGCCGGGGCAGAGCTGCTTCTGGGCTGCCGCTGCTTCAGCTGCTGCTTGTGCTGCTGCTTGGCTTTGGCTGCTTCAGCTCTTCTGCTGCTTGGCTTCTGCTGCTACTGCTGCTGCTGCCGCTGCTGCCGCTGCTGCTGCCGCTGCCGCTCCTGCTGCCTGCTCTCCGTTTTCTTTCTTTCCCCCTCTTTTTCCCTTCCCCCCCCCCCCCCCCCGGCAAGACCGGACCGGCTCTGGAACTGATCTGACCCGAGACGTCTGAGAAGACCCGGAGCCCGCCAAAGAAGCTTGGAGCCCTCCCCCTGAGTAAACCTGCGCCTTTCATTCCACTCGGGGTGGGGAGAATTTTGTTCATTTGTCAATAAAACCGGTTTTTTTCCACTTTTTCCTCCTCCAAAGAATTTCCTTCCCAACCCCGGGCTGGGGGGGAGGGGTGGTGGAGGTTTGTTTGAGGGGACTCCCTTTTAGAGATTCTCCCCTTAATTTATCCTAAACCAACACACCAGCTCTCTCCAGGCTGGCTCTGAGGACACCACAGCAGACCGTGTTACAGGCCTGGCTGAACTCTGGGCACACAAGATCCCCTTCTTTTCCCTCCCACGTGGGTTCTACAATCCCTGCCTTGTCCTGCCAGTGCCTGGAATGGCTGCAGGAGGATTTGCCACATCCCCTTCCCTGCTGAGCCTGACCAGTCTGGGACTCTCCCAGATCCCCTCCCTGCCCTGTTTGCAGACTGGTTCCATGTCTGCCTTTGTTAGGACCTGTCTTTATCAAGGGTTGTTCTGGTGTTATAGTCCTCTTTAAATAGAACCCCTGACACCCCTACTTTTCCCAAAACCTTTTTTTTATCCTGCTTTCTTTTCTTGCAAAATTTCCATAGGTGTCCCTTCTTGTAGCAATAGAAATAGGTGAGTCTTGAGTCAGTAGGGGTAGAATTCAGATAACCTTGACGTCTCAATGCTTTTGTGGATCTTTTGGTGTTTGTACTCTTCTGTGTTTTCTTTGCTGTGTTAGAAACTTCTCTCTCTTTATTTGTTTCCTTTCCTCTATGCTTGACTCTCATACACATGCAATCTTTGCACACAAACAATTTCTGCACTTTTTCTACAACTTTTTGTAGCTCTTGTTCTAAATTTTGTAGTTCATCTAATATGTCCATTATCTCTCCCCAAGATCCAATATCGGGGTTCATTTTTAAAAACCAATGCATTTTTTTTAAAAAAAATGTTTCTGTGTGCTAGGATTCACTCAATAATCATTCAAACGTCAACACCATCCCCAGGGGATTGTCCTGGAGAATTGCTCCCTTCCTGCTCAGAAACCTTCTGGTTTCTGACTAATCCTGCGAGCCTCCCTCCTCAGTACTCATGTACTAACTCTTAGGTAAAAGGCACCCCACTTGCTCTTGCCCTGTCTTTGGAAGGTAAATAACCAGGAGTTCCCAGTACCTGGGAAATCCTCACTCACTCTTTTCATTCCTGGTGTAATCCCCTCTAATACTTTCTCATCTTTTGTCAGCCACTTGCTCTCACCTAATTTAATTTATCTTTATATTCTCCCGCCTCTCACTCTTTCTAGCTTCAACCTCCACAATCCTCCTTTCTCACATACTCCGCCTTTTTATTACTTTTGCTAAAATTAAGCAACACTCACTCAATTACCCTTTAGATATGCACAGCACAGCTGGGTCAGCACATGCACTCACCCCCTCACAGAAATTACAATGTCTAGTCAAAACACTTAATACAACAACACAACTGCTTCCCTCTTTAGCCAGCTGAGCCCCTCGCGGGACTGCGGAACCGCCACCCTCAGAGGTCCACACTCGCTTCGTGACCAGGTCACGTCTCAAACACTCACACAAACATAAAAACACATACACATACACACCTGCCTCTACCCCACCCAACCCCCTGGTACAGTCTCCCTTTCTCACAGGGATCTTCATGCACAAAGAAGTTTTATGGGTACCCCCACCTTTAGCCGGCACTCTCAAGGGAGCCATTCTCCACGCTTCCCCTCCCTAGCTTCTTTTGCTTCTGCGTTATCATAATTGGAACTCCTTCTCCAAGGGAGACCGGTCTGGCCTCAGGACCATCTTAAAGACTGGTGGGGAGCTCCTTCCCAAGGACTAGCTGTCCTTCCCCCAGACGTGGAGTTCCCAGGTTTCGGCATCAAATTTGTTATAAATGTGAATAAATTGAACAACAAATTTAAAATTTAGCAGCAATTTTAATAAAAAATTAATATAAAATTATACAAAAATTTGGTAATGATTATTTAAATTTAGTTAAGGTTCTGATAAGGCATAAGCAAAACCAACCAGGGTACGGGGAAGGCTTCTCACCCCACCTCACGTACAAACCAGAGCAATTCAGACTACACTTATATACTATCTGCTAATACATATTCATCAATGTTTCCCCTAAGTTTCCTCCTATTTCCGATTCTAAAAATCTACATCACTGTATTTCATGGTGCATGCTTCACTTGTTCTTAGGGGATGTAGCCCTGGTTCATGCCTGAAATGTTTTGGTTTTCTGAAACTCTTTGCCCAGAGAGTTTTCTGTAAACAAGAGATATGTTTTTCTAACTGTAATCTTTGTTTACATTCTTTCCCTAGGAGGGACTTCTCCTTAATGTCCCTCTAATTTAACCCATGTAATTAAAAAAGTTTGTCATTGTTTCACCAATTGAATTGTTCTGTGTAAAATAGTATAAAAAAAATCCCAGAAATAAACACAATCATTTTCAACTTTCTAAATCAAAATCTATATCGTTATCATGTACAACAGCATCAAGGGGGTCTTCTGTCTTCTTTTGGTGGTCTTTTGGATGAAGGCTCACAGTCTTCCCCGTTGTCCTCTGGATAGCATTACAGGTTGCACATGCACCCCAAGCCTTGTGGTATGTTAGCCAGTATCATATCCCAAAAATAAGCCTTATTATTTCAAAGATAAAAACACAACTTAAATTCTGTACCTGGAACCATCCCAATTGTCCATCTCAAGGCCAATCTTCCAATTATTCCAAGACCCGTTTTGCTTTGGGATTTTACTTAACTCAAGTTACATCCTGTATCCTATTTTTTTTCCATAAACATTTGCAAACATCTGTTTTGTGACACTAATCACATATCATTTGCCTTTTTCTAAAATATTGATACAGCTAAAATTTAGTTAGCATGTAATCATGCTCATTTATCACATTCCTATGGAAAAGAACTGTCCTTCTTGGCCAGGTGCCCATGGCCAGAATTGCAATTCCACCTCCACCATTGCCTCTTGTGAGAGACTGGAAGGGATTGTTGGCTGGAAACATTTCCTGTGTGGGGGAGGAAGGGGCAGCTCTGGACTTGCCCTGGAACCCCAGCACTGCCCTGCCCTGGAACCCCAACCCCCCCAGAGCCTCTCTCCCAGCCCAGCAGTGTCTGCCAAGCCCTGGCACACCAAAGGCAATGCTCCACAGCCACCTCTGCAGCCCCCAGCCCAGCTCCTGAACCCCCAAATGACCCCAAGTCCCACCTGGGGGAAGGGCCCAGCAAGACCAAGGGGGATTTAAGGCTGACCACAAGGCAAGCACACATCTTGACCCTTACTTCTTTTAGAATTTCTGTATGAACACCGCTGGAATCCAGGAGTTTTTATGTGTGTACTACTTTTTTTCTTTATTAGTCTGTCTTTCTGTGTCTTCTAATTCCCTCCTCTTGTAAACTTTAAGTAACTTAAAATTGAACAGGCTTAGAGATTATAAAGTTGAATGACCCAAGTTAATGCTTTCAGAAGTGCTTTTTGTTGATTGACTGTCTTACCAAATCTTTTTCCAAGTTTCTCTGATTTTCTAACTTCGCCAGTAAAGTCTGTTTTGTTGGTTTAGCTCTTGAGAACCTCTTCTTGGTATTTCTCCAGTGCATCCAACTCAGAGTACACAAACAATTGTAATTCCTTTGAAATGTCTAATTGAGAGAGTTGTTTGGGGGATGGGGGTCAGGGCTTGTCTGTCCTGCTTGGCACAGCCCAGGCAGGGCTCTCACAGCCACATTGCACACTCCACTGCCCACCTGCACCTGCTGGTGCCTCTACGCTCTGCTTGCCCAGCCCCAGGGACGCTCTCCTTGTCTGCCCATTCCCCCAGGGTCTCTGGGCAGGGATGGCCTCAGTGGGGGCTGTGACATCCTCAGACACTTGGGGGCTGCTGCTGGATTGGACTTCTGCAGGGGCTTGTTCAGCCTTCAGCTCTTCAGTTCAGGAATTCAGTGTCCCAGGGCTCATTAACATTCAGAACATCTTAACAGGCCAAGCCTCTGGGAATAATTTGATTTAAGTTTTCAAGTTTTTGTGGTTAGTTAGACAGATTTCAGAACTGCATTCAAAGTGAACACGTTTTATTTAAAAAGACAGTGCAAAAATATTTTTATGTCGTGTTTAGGTTTGGTTTTTTTCCTATTAATACATGGATATGTTCAATCTCCCATTGGCACTGAACCCAAGTACCACCTCAGGCAGTTTGAATAGATATGAAAATCAAGGCCCTTCATGGCTGACAATCAATCACACTCTGTCCCTACCCCCACCCCACCATTTCCCCCATCCAGCCCCTGGCACTCAGAGCAGCCCTGTGCAAATCTGAGCTCCCTCCACCCCAGGCTGCACCTGCAGCTTTCAGCTCCTTGGCACCAACTCCCACCTGCTTTCCTTGCAGAAGGAGCTGCCCGAGACACAGAGGGATGTTCGTTCATTGTCAGCCAACAAAGCCAAGGGAAGGCACAGCTCCATCAAATGCAAAAGTCATTCTTCTCCCTGGCTCTGCCCTGCACCTGATCCCCACAGCATGTCCTGTTTCCTTCATCCTTCCACTGCCAGGGCCTTTCTGGGACAAGGGAGCTCTGCTCTGGCTATGGAGGGAGGTGCAAGTGCAGCCACTGGAGTGGGAACCACAACTCATCAGGTTTGTGTCCTTTGAGGGACCAGGAACTGGTGAGACTTGGAGGCACAGAAAGATTTCTCTTCATGGCCAACATCAAAAATGTGATCATGATAAAATTTAAAATACATCAAAACAGTTTTCTCAGCTCCTTGTGACATCCCAGCAACATCTGACATCTACCACCCACAAGAGATTGACATAAAGGAAGAATTTTGGACAAAGACATAAGAAGAGATGATATAAAAGATAAAAATACAACTAAAATGCTGACTAAGCTATTATTTAAACTTCTGAAATTTTGGGCAACTCCCTAAAGCTCAAAACATGATGCCAGTCAAGGGAGACACATTGGAATGACCAGAGAACAGCTGCAGGAGGAAATCTGGGAGAACAGAAAGGACAAAGATCCAGCTGCTCTAAATGAAGAGATGTCCTTTGACATGGCCATTGAAACAGGAGAACTGGAAACATCTGAAGGAAGAGGGTCATGAAATATTAGGCTGAATGTTGGTGGCAAAGGTAGAGGGAAAGATCAGTATTTCTTCCTCAGCCATCAGTAGAAGTATCCAGTAAATCCAGAAAATTCCTGTTACTGGTGAGAAGAATTTCCATTTTTTAAAATGGCAAGACTCAAGTGACCCACATAATAAAGATTTGCTTGTATATTATGAAAGTAACAAGTATTAAAACCCGTGCCACATTCCAGACAGACATCAGTTGTGTGCCCATGAACAGGCAGAGCCACTTGTGCCTTGAGGTGCTGAACTGGGATTGGCATCTGTCTTGGTTTGGAAGGACAGGTATCTGCCAGGGAAAGCTGGAGTTTCTCTTAGAATAGAGAATGTAAACCCTTCACCCCTGCCACATTATAATTTTGCAATTAAGGGCTTTCAGGCAAAGATTTGGGAATAGGAATAACAGTTCTTTACTAGGAATATTAACAATACAAATGTAGTAGACAACAAAACCACCCAACCAAACAAGCAAACAAACAAACAACAGTTTTGGAGAGCCCTGACAGAGTCAGAGCTACAACTTGACACCCTGTTGGTCAGGGTGTTGGAAGCAGTCCACAACTGTCCTTCTGGAGTGGCAGATGTGGTTCTGTTGAAGTAGAGATGATCCTGAAGAGAAGGGGTCTAGTGACAGTGAGAAGGGGTTCAGTCTTCCTCTGGGAACTGGGTGAAGCTAGACAGCTTCGTGTTCCTGAGTCTCAGTTTTATCCAGGTAGGAATGGTTGGCTCCCCCCACTGGGTGGAGCATCTCACAATAGGATGATGGAATGTTGATGTACTATTTTGGGGAGGGTAAGTTTGGGGATGTGTGCTTTTAGGGGTGTCTTAATGGTCCATTAGCAGAAAATATTCCCCAGAGGGAGGATGGGTGGTAAAAGAGATAAGAAAAAATGCCCCACCTGGTATGAACAGCTGGCCCATCATCAGAAGGCATCCGCCCCCCTCCTCTCAGAATAACAAGAGATAAAGAAAAAACATCTCCCCAACTGCTTTCAACAGATGAAATAGAATACATATTTTTGATTCCATAACCCAAGATAAGGAGGTAGAATTTTTCGTGGATATAAGAACTGGTCACTCTGTGCTAAATACAGCAAAAAAACCCCAACTTGAGTAATGACTCTATAACAGTAATCAGTGGAACAGGAAATCGTGCAACTTGGCCATTTTTCCAGCCCATTGATTTTAAATTATCAAAACAATGGATGAATCCCCAGTTTTTGTATCTATCCAATTTACTAAAGCCTCTCCTTGGATGATTTATTGGGAAAACCGAATGCTAAAATCAAGATTAAAATGGCAAAATGCAGGTTATTACTCCAGAATCTAAATACGTGGAAGCCTCTATTTCCGCACTACAGTCTTCAAAATCAGATGTGATCCATCTGACATCTACATCACTTGAGGATGCAGCAAATCTGGTATTCTGGGCTGGAGAGGTGCACTGGTGACCTAAAAAAGCAGAGCCTGTAAGAAATAAACTGAAACCCTGAGCAGAACCAGTAAGGCAAAAAAAAAAAAATACCCTTTGAAAATAGCAAGTTGTAAGGGGTTATTATCCCTTGTGGAAAAATTAATAAAATAAGGTCTATTGAAGGAATGTGAATCCAAATTTAATACCCCTATTTTGCCAGTTAAGAAGGCAAAGGGAGAGGATTAGTGGCTGGTACAGCCTAGAGCCATAAATGAGATAGTAGAAGATACACACCCCCCAGCAGCAAATCCTTGTACCTTACTAACAACCTGGAGTGAAAAATTAAAATGGTTCACAGTATCAGATTTAAAAGATGACTTTTTCTGTATGCTTTTGAGTACTGAAAGCCAAGAACTATTTAATTCTGAATGGGAAATTCCAAACACAGAGAGAATAACCCAACTGACTTGGGCAGTTCTACCACAGGGGTTTAAAAATACCCCTACCATATATGGAAAGCAAATGGCAAAAGAACTGGAGGAATGGAAACATCAAAACCCTCTTGGAGTCCTGTTCTGGTATGGAGATGACATTCTGAGGCCACTGAAATTCAGCAGCAGTGCTGTGATCACACTGTGTCATTCTGGAATTTTCTGAAACTCTGGATATAGAGTACAAATAGTCCAGACCACAGAACCCTACCTGGGATCCCAAATCCTCCAGGGACAATGGAAGTTGGGACAGGAAGGAAAGGAAGCAATTTGCCAACTCCCACAGTCAGGAACGGTGAGAGAGTCGCAGGCGTTTCTCATGGTGGGGGGATGGTGTCGGCTGTGGATCAGCAATTCTGGGCTGCTGGTAAAGCCTCTGTGTGAGCTCCTGAAGGCAGCTCAGCAGGACTTTATATTCTGGACTGGTGATTCCTGGGCTGCCTTTTCACAGTGAGCCCTCCTGCAGGCCCTGCTTTGGGGCTCCCAGACCCCATGGACCTGTTTGATCTGTGTCCCTGTGAGAGACAAAACCCAGCACTGGGAGTGCTGTCGCAGTTCTGAGGACCGGAGCAGGGCTGTGCCTACTTTTCACAGCAACCAGACAATGTCAGCCAGGGCTGGCTGGGCTGGCTGAGGGCAGGAGCAGCTGTTCTTCTCCTGATCCAGGAAGTTCAAGAACTGATTTTGGAACAGAGTATTGTAGTTTAAATTTTTTTTTTTTTTAATGCACAACTCAAGATATTACCTCCTGGGGATTTGAAGAAATCTGGACCAAACTTCCTTCATGGTTACCCAGCTGGACTTGGTTAAAACATCTGTTTATAATGGTCACCACAATAATTGCTGTAGGGTTTTAGCTTGCATCAAGATTCAGTGTTAAAGGGCCCTGTGACGGTTCTGGCTTCTGTTTTTCCTTGCTAAGGTCAGGATGAAAGACACATGGGAAACACTGGTTTCAAGTCCAGACTTGGATGTTTATTATTTCTTATCTATTTACAGACTCATGAGCCGTGAGCTCTAACTACCAAGTTAGAAAACGAAGGTAAAATGGCTTACCTCTAACTCTTTCCAAGGTTATTTGAGTGCCAATTACCCAGTAATGAGGTGACACCTATACCATTTATATTTCTGACCCAATAATGACCACCCAAGGCCTGCAATGTGTACCTTTTTCACCCAGTTAAAGAAAACTACCTAAACCCAAGAAGAAGGAAGAAGGTGAAGAAGACAACACCCAAAGTCCTCCATCTTAACTCACATGTATTACTATATACTAAAATCCCAAATTCAATTTTCCACAATTCCAACAGTGCCCTACCCTATAAAATGAAATAGAGATATTGTGAGAACAGTGCCCATAAGGAATTGAGTCTCAGGAAAAGTGGGGACTTGAGGAGGACAGTAGAACAGCACAGCCTTGGAGAAACAGATAAAGGATTAAGTCACACAAAACACAAGCAGATGCCAGCTCAGCTCCACAAGGCTGACAAAGCAGAAATTATGCAAAATAACGACATTGCCCTTACTCAAAAACAGGGGTTGAGGAACAGCCACCTGGAAAGGACATTGGGTGTTGGAGACAGACCTCAAAGCACTATGTAAGGACTTCTGATAAGGGTTGCAATTATGTAAAGTAATACATATCCATCAAGTAATCAGGGGTAGCTCATGAATATGTAATCAGTGTGTCTGATAAAAACTCTGTTCATATAACGCTTGGGCACTCAATTAGAGGAAGTGTCCTCTGAGTGACCAGTGCTGCAATAAAGAATGGCTGCTTTCTGAAACTCAAAGCTGTGTTAAAAAGTTCCTTCTGGCCAATTTTGGTATTAAGGCACATGCTCATATGAAGATGGGAGTATTTAGGATCAACAGGCCAAGGCTCCCCTCTTTTTCTGCCTTGTAGGTTCACACAACCCTCAGTAGAGACTGATGATGATGAAGCCCTGCAGTGTCACAGGGTGCTCCTGATTCCATGAGGCTCTGCAGTGTCACAGGGGCCCCTGGGCACCAAGAGTGTCAGGAGAGTCACACGGTCCCCTTTGCTGCATGAGGCCCTGCAGTGTCACAAGGTTCTGTTGGTTCTAAGACGTCTCACAGTGTCACAATTTCCCCTTGGTTCCGTGTGTCCCCACAGTGTCACAGTGGCCTCTGGACACCACAAGGCCCTGCAGTGTCACAGGGCCACCTTGGTCTCATGTCATTCACAGCAAGGGAACAGCACTGATGAATTCTCATCATCTCATTCCCCCCTCTCCAGGGAAGGACAAGGTCATTCTTGTCTGCCCTCTCCCAGTAGGACAACTGGGAGGAAGAACATTTCTGTCTCTCTTGGCTGCTAAAACACCCATGCAAGAGGTTCACAGAGTGGAAACAAATAATGTATGAGCCTCTGAGTATATTTATATTTCCTAAATGTGCTCTGTGCTTTGTCAAGGTAACAGTGCCATCTGCTAGAGGGCAATGGCACTGATGCCTGCAGAACCCCTTGTGACTGCACAGGAGAGATGCTCCCCAGATGGGGCTGCTTTCCTGCTGTGGGGTGACAGGCACAGGCAAGAAAGGCAGAGGAGAGAGAGATGTCAGGGAGAGACATTTGCAAGGGCCCTGTCCAAGGCAGGCAAGATGAAAATCACTGTGACACTGGGGGTTGTTCCTGGAGTCACAGCCAGAAATGTCAGGGCTCTATCAGGTGCCCACCCCTGAGCTGGGCTCATGCCCTGCTCACAGCCCCAGGGCTGTTCAGGGACACGAGTCCTTCCCTTGCACACGCACAGACAGTTCACTGCAGCATGGGCAGGGTCTCCCTGGGCTCTGCTGCCACTGCCAGAGCCTGGCAGGGACCTCAGCCCTGTGGGTGTCACCCTGCCCTGCCCTGCCTGAGGTGCCCCACGGCTGGAGGGATGCACATGGGGAGCTTTGTGCACAGCAGCTCATCCCAGGCCTGCACTCAGGGGTTCCCAGGGAACGTTACTCTCTGGAAACTCCAGGAACAGCTGAAGGTGTTTGTGCTCACTGGGTTTATGTCTCCTCACACACACAGGATGTTCAGGGCTGTGTCTTGTCTGTGCACTGCAAACACAGACTCCTGACCCGGTCACTTGATGTCCCTCCACGGGGGAAGAACAACCTCTCTGACCTGGGGTGAGAGGCCTCTGCTGTAGCACTGCTGGCTTTGCAAGGGCACTGCTGGGACAGCCCCCACCCTGAACACTGCCACACTTCTGCTGGTCACTGCTGTTTTCCTCTCCAGGGCACTGTGCTGGGCACATCCGTGAGAGCAAACTGGGAAGAAAAGAAGATTGAAGCTTTCAGGCCATGCACTGAGGAGATGCCCTGGCAGGATGGAAATGCTGCTGCAGAGCCCAGCTTTGTCCCAGCAGTGCCCCAGGAGGGCCTGTCCCTGCCTGCAGTCCCTGGAAGTCAAACAGCAGGACTGGGACTGAGCTGACAGAGCCCTGAGGCCTTAAACCAACACAGGGGCTCTGAAGGGGAGTGAGGAAGTGAAGGAAGGGGAGGTTATGGAGGAGAAGCCCTGGGGCTCCCTGGCAGTGAGGAGCACTGGGATTCCCTTTTCACCCCAGCCCTGCCCAGAGGCACCAACCCTGCAGCTCCAGAGAAGTCAGGGAGGAAAGATGTCAGGCACCCATGGCAATACAGAATTCTTTATTTTCTGTAAGCACATACGTAGTCCAACTCCTCAGTTATATGGTCTCTGGGATTACTAGAAAGGCAAATACTGAATTAAAATTGTATAGTCAAAGACTTTTGGGGGAACAAATTCTCAAAAGTGTAACTCCTGTGAAAGCAGCAAAAAATACAGGACACAGAGTGAGCGTAAATGAGTAACACAATAACTACTATGCAGAAGAAAGAGAGTTTATTGCTTCTGAAAACCAGATACAATCATTTTCCTCAGGGTATCTTTGAGCTCCTGGTTCCTCAGGCTGTAGATGAGGGGGTTCAGGACTGGAGGCACCACCGAGTACAGAACTGACAGGGCCAGATCCAGGGACGGGGAGGAGATGGAGGGGGGCTTCAGGTAGGAAGAAAAGCCAGTGCTGATAAACAGGGAGAGCACAGCCAGGTGAGGGAGGCAGGTGGAAAAGGCTTTGTGCCGTCCCTGCTCAGAGGGGATCCTCAGCACAGCCCTGAAGATCTGCACATAGGAGAAAACAATGAACACAAAACAGCCAAGTGTGAAACAGGCACTAACAGCAATGAGCCCAAGTTTCCTGAGATGTGATTTGGAGCAGGAGATCTTGAGGATCTGGGGAATTTCACAGAAGAACTGGCCCAGGGCATTGCCATGGCACAGGGGCAGGGAAAATGTATTGGCTGTGTGCATGAGAGCATTGAGAAAGGCACTGGCCCAGGCAGCTGCTGCCATGTGGGCACAAGCTCTGCTGCCCAGGAGGGTCCCGTAGTGCAGGGGTTTGCAGATGGACACGTAGCGGTCGTAGCACATGATGGTCAGGAGATAAAACTCTGCTGACATGAAGAACATAAAGAAGAAGAGCTGTGCAGCACATCCTGTGTAGGAGATGTTCGTGGTGTCCCAGAGGGAATTGTGCATGGCTTTGGGGACAGTGGTTAGGATGGAGCCCAGGTCGGTGAGGGCCAGGTTGAGCAGGAAGAAGAACATGGGGCTGTGCAGGTGGTGGCCGCAGGCTACGGCGCTGATGATGAGGCCGTTGCCCAGGAGGGCAGCCAGGGAGATGCCCAGGAAGAGGCAGAAGTGCAGGAGCTGCAGCTGCCGCCTGTCTGCCAATGCCAGCAGGAGGAAGTGGCTGATGGAGCTGCTGTTGGACATTTCTTCACTATGCCCATGCAGTCCTGGTGAAGGAGGACACAGTGACAAGTCAGGGGAGACTTTGTTAAAAAATGTCCAAGCCCTTTCCCCCAGCCCTGCCCCTGCTGCTCTGTGCCACCCAATGTTCCATTTCTCAGAGCCCTTCCTTCAGCCCTGTGCCTGGAGCTCTGCTGGGATCTGGCCCCGTGGCTGTGACCAGCAGGGGCTCTGCCCATGGACACCCAGGGGTCAGCTCTGCTCTGCAGCAGTGGGGCCATGGGAACGGGGACAGGGTCCAGGCCTGGGGTTGGACTTCATCAGCCCAAAGTGCTGCTGAGGCAGAGGAGCTTGGCAGCATCTCCTGTGCCAGGGCTGAGGAACAGGGATGGCCAAAGGCAGTTTGAGAGGCTTTCCTGCAGTGCCCAGGGAGATCAGAGAGAACTGTGCAAGGCAAGAGCATTGGCTGTAACTCAGTGAAGGGTGAGGGGAGCTGCTCTGTCGCTCCATCTGTCCCCAGCTGCCCTTTCTGAGATCCAGGGCAGTCACTGTGCTCCCCTGGAAATCAGCCTGACACAGCTGAGAGCAGAGGGAGCCACAGCAGAGCAAACTGGCTCAGCCTTTGTCAGAGTCTCAGCCCCAGCCCTGGCCAAGGACACTCCTGTCCCCCAGTGTCCCCTGGAGGCAGCTCACAGCTTGGAGGGCATCCCCAGGACACACCAAGGCTCCTGTCCATGGCACTGCTGGAGGAGAGTCAGCTCATTCCCAGCCTGCCAGCCTGCCCTGCCCAGAGCTGCCCAGGCAGAGGGAGCTGGGACACCACATTTGTGGTGTCTTGGCATGGGGATCTGTAAAAAATGTAATCCTGGAATAGTTTGGTTTGGAGAGGACTTTCAATATCCCAGCACAGCTTGGGGGCACTTTCCCCCCACTGCCTGCCCAGGGCTCTGCTGCCTGGAGCTGCCCCTGCCTGCAGCTGCTTCCCTGTGCCCAGGGCTGGGCCCTGCCAGTGCTGCCAGAGCCCAGCCCAGCCCTGGGGGCTCAGCTCTGCCCTGCAGAGCCCTCCCAGCTCAGGCACTGCCCAGGGGCAGCTCTGCCTCTGCAGGCTCTGATGGCAACCTCAGAGCAACCCTGAGGAGGCTGGAAAAGCAACACTGGTGCTGCCTGCAAGGGACCCTCTGCTGATCTCTGTCACTGCCTGGTTTATTAAGATCTGAGAGAAAATTGTTTTCTTTTTCTCAACCTGAACTGAGAGATGAATATCTATGTGCAATTTCCCATCCAGGCAACACAGAGCAGTAGATTAAAAATCTGGGTTTTCCCTTTTTGTGCAGCCACTGCCTCCCTGTGCTCCCTGTATAATCTACTGGGAAATGTTCTGCAGTTCAATGTCCTGCTGGGAGCAGTCCTGAACAATGCAGCATCCTCACCACACAAGGAGAACACTTCCACACCTTACCAGCTGTCTCCTTCCACCCAGATCTTTTCCCTCAGTGCTGTGAGCAGCTCCCAGGGCCGGCTGAGAGCTGTCCCTGGCAGGCAGCAGAGTCCCTGCCCCAGCACAGCACCCTGGGCTGCAGGACCCTGCTCTGCAGGACAGCCCTGGGCACCCCTGGCTGCTCTACTCAAGAGAGAATCAGAGAATGTACTCACAGAGTCTGTAGGCATTGGGATGTTCCAGCTTGAGGAGATCCCTGCAGGAGCTGCAGCTGCATTGTCCTGCAGCCAGAGGTTCCTGTGCCAAGGTTTGGCAGTGATTCTCCCCCAGCCCCTTCTCAGCCCCTTCCCAGCCCTGAGTGATTGAAGCTCTCTGTGCCTGTGTGCTGTGCCCGGGGTGGCTGCAGGCAGTGCCCCAGCCCTGCTGGGCTGGCAGAAGAGCTGCTCATCAGGAGAAATGTCTTTTGAAGCTCTTCTTGGTTGCCAGGAGCTGCCTCTATTCTAGGAGCCCAGCCCAGCAGCACAGACACAGCACAAGGACTTTAATTAATGTCTTGGGACTTTGGTGCTGTTTACATCAGACACAGTCCCTCAGAGTGTGCTCAAGAAACTTCTCAAGAACTCAAAGTCAGATTCAAAGTCCAAACTTTCTTTAACTTTTAATGGGTCCCAGTGAGGGACAGGACTGCGAAAGTGTCCCCAGGTTCCAGATAGAGCAGAACACTGCAGGCAGTGAGGACAGGTGGGGACAAACAAGGCAACATTGTCTCTGGTGCTGAGCAAACCTGGATGTGATTCAGGAATGCAAAGAGCCAAGGCCTGAGCCCCAGCCCCTGCCAAGGCACATCCTGTCCCTCCCTCCTTGCTCAGGGCTCTTCCCAGGCCACTGGGATGTGGGGATGTGCAATGCCAAGGGCAGCACCATGGGGCAGCCCCTGCCAGGCTGCTGAGCAGGGACAAGGAGGCCAGGAGGCCCCAGGCCTGCAAGGGTCACTTGTCCCCTCCTCCTGGCTCAGGCCCAGGGCCAGCAGCCATGGCCAAAGTGCTGCAGGCCAAAGTTGGCTCTGTCAGGGCCTTGCAGCTGCTGCCCATCCCTGTGCCCTGTGCAGCCCAGGCTGTCCTACGGTGTCCATGCCCTGTGCCGCTGTCCCTGCAGGCTGTCGTCACCCCCGGCTGCCCCACCTGGCTGGGCCCTTCCTTTGCTGACAGCTCTGCGTCCTGCCTGCCTCTGCCTGGGCACACAGAGCCTGGGGATTGACATCAGAAGTGTTAATTCCATTTTTACTGTGCCTGTGAACTTTTTGCACAGGAACAAGTCATTCAGGGCCTGCTCTCCCATCAGGGACAGTTGGAAGAGAAGAAGAAGACATCTGGCTCAAGAGTGCACATACAGAGAAAACAAGGAGTGAATCTGGGAAGTTCAGATGGGTTTTATGGTGATGGCTGAATTGTAATACACATGTAGCGACTGTATACAAGTAACACTTTTAGAATCACATGTCCATGTAAGGTTATGAGTTACCACACGTTGGACCTCAAGCCTGAATAAATGATGCCCTCTTCAACACCAGATTAGTGTTAAGGAGTCTTATTCTGATAATTCAGAGATTTGGTGATTGCAGGGCTTCACAGAATCAAGGAGTCTACAGTGACAAGTCGGATCCTCATGGAACCAAAATCCTTTTTGACATAGCAGGGCCACATGGAACCAATGGTCCCTTGTGATACTGCAGATCCAAGGAGATCATTGTGACACTGTGGAACCTCATGGAATCAAAAGTACATTGTGACAGAGAAAGGCTTCATGGAACCAGGAGTCCATTGTGACACAGCAAGGCCTTGCTTGAGCAAGGGAACCATTGCTGATGGTACAGTAACTCATGGAACCAAGGGGCCATTCTGACACATCAAGGCCTTGTAGAACCAAGGAAGCCATTGTGACACTGCTGAACCTCACAGAACCAAAGTGACCATGTTATACTGTGGGACCTCCTGGAACCAAGGGTCCATGGTGACACTGCAGAACCAAGGAGACTGTTGTTGGCAGTAGGAAAGCTCATGGAACCAGAACTCCACGGTGAGACAGCAAGGTCTCATGGAACCAAGGGTCCATTGCAACTCTGTTGGGCCTCATGGAACCACGAACCACTGTGAAACAACTTGGCCGCACGGAGCCAAGGGGCCATTGTGACTGAGGAACCTCATGGAACCAAGAGTCCATTGTGACACTGCGGGGCCCTGTGGAACCAAGGGGACCACAGTGACATTGCAGGGCCTCATGGAACAGTGGAGACTATTCTGACACTTTGGGACACACTGGAACCAAGGGGCCATTAGAACATGGCAGGGCCTCATGGAATCAAGGGGGCTGCAGTGAACTCTGTGGGTCTCCATGGGATGAAGGGTCCATTCTGACACCGTGGAACCAAGGATACCATTGTGACACTATGGGGCATCATGGAACCAAAGGTCCATTGTGCCACAGCAGGGCCTCATGAAACCCTGGGTGCCATTTGTACACCTTGAGGCCCTGGGAAGCCAAAGGGCCACTGTGGCAGTTCAGGGCCTTGTGAACCCAAGGAGTCTGTGGAACTGTGGGGCTTAGTGGAACCAAGGGACAATTGTGGCATTGTGTGGCACCATTGAACCAAGGGGTTCATTGTGACACTACAGGGCTCCATGGAACTAAGGATTCATGGAACATTGAGGGACCCCATAGAACCAAAGGTCCATTGTGACATTGTGGGCCCTCGTGGAATCCTGGAGAACATTATGAAACTTCGAGGCCTTGTTGAACCAACGGGCTCTGCCAGACCTTGTGGAGCCAAGGAGACCATTGTGACACTGCAGGGCCTCATTGAACCAAGGGTCAGTTGTGATACTGCAGTACCAAGGAGGCCACTGTGACATGGCAAGGCCACATGGAAGCAAGGGGGGACAATTGTGACACTATGGGGGCCAATGGAAGCAAGGGGCCAGTGTGACACAGCTGGGTCTCACGCAGCCAAGGGGCCATTGTGATCCTGAGGAGCCCAACAGAACCAAGGGACCACTGTGACACTGCAGGACTATCTGGAATCATAGAGACCATTGTGACACTCTGAGGCCTCATGGAACCAAGGGACCAGTGTGTCATTGTGCAGTTGTGCATTGTTCATTGTGCATTGTTCCATTCCATGGAACCAAGGAAACCATTTTGACACTGCAAGGCCTCATGGAAGCAAGGGACCATTGTGACACTGTGGGGACCCATGGAAACAGTTGCAAGGAAGGAGCTGAATATCAAACGGACATCAATATGTTTAGGTTTGATCTCCCTGTTTATTCTTTATTCCCTATATTTATGTGGTTACAGAGTAAAAGCAGGCACAGCTAAACAACTGCTGATTGTTTAAAATCTCATATTCAAGCACTCTAAATGACTGCTCATTTGTTCATGTTTTTTGGCAGCAAATTCTTCTTTGTTCTGTCTTATGATCAGCATTTCTGTCTTCAGCATCTATGAGAAGGTACAACAAGTTCTTACATGTCTTCAGCTTCTGAGGGGAAGCATCCATGAGAAGGACCAATGAGCTGTTACATTTGCTCCTTCTTTCCTAATTCAAGGCAGTGTAGAAACAGCACAGTACACAGCAGGCACAGTACAAGACATCATGCTGTTTCCTGATAGTAAGGATTGTTCAAACTTCCTATTAACAGATTGTAGCCTTGCTCTTCTAAAAATTCCTCTACATGAATTTAGTAGGAGTTCCTTAAAATATTTCTCCATAACTCTAGGAAAAAAGACTTCCTAATGAACTGCACCAGACCAGAGGGAAATCAAGGCACAGCCCTGGTTTGTCAGGACTTGCTTGATCCTAATGAGCCCCGTGGTGCATTTGGTGCTGAGCCCTTGAACCTCAGGGCCTGAGAGGAGATTGCACAAACCTTTCCAGGAGTCCAAGTCAGAAGAAAAACCCAAAGTGTCTACAGGCATTCATGGGTTGCACTGATATCCATCCCCAACACAGGCTCCTCATGGACTCCTTGAAGGAGAAAATTGGAGGCCAGGATTGCACAAAAAACTCTCTGAGACTCAGTGTGGGAAGGAAAGTCCAAAGTACTTTAAACACTTTGAGTATCTCAAAGTAATAATGAACCCCACTGAGTGTCAGTGCAAAACTCTCAAGGGACTCATTAAAGCAGATAATTGGAGGCCAGGATCACACAAAAACTTCTCAGAGACTCAGTGCCAAAAAAAAGTTCTTTAAGAAACTTTGAGTACCTTAAAGTATTAATGAGCTCCACTGAGTGTTTTTACTGGCTAAGAATCCCAAGGGACTAATTAAAGCAGATAATTGGAGGCCGTAATTTCACAAAGTTCTCAGACTCAGTGTCAAAAAAAGTTCTTTAAGAAACTTTGAGTACCCTGAAGTATTAATGAGTCCCACTGAATGTTTGTACTGACTAAGAATCCCAGGGGACTTGTTAAAGTAGATAATTGGGGCCAGGATTGCACAATCTTTCTCACAGAATCAGATTTAAAAGGGAAACACCAAGTACCTTCAAATAACTGAAGTACCTTGAAGCATTAATGAGCCCCACTGAGTGTTGTTACTGACAAAGCCTCTCAAGGGACTAATTACAGCAGATAATTGGAGGCCATGGCTGCAGAAACCTCTCAGAAACTCCAAGGCAAAAGCCAAACCCAAAGTCCTTTGAAGAACCTGCAGTGTCTGGGAGCATTCAGGAGCCCCCCAGGGCCATTCCTGACCAAGGCTCCCCAGGGACTCCTTCCAGCACATCCTTGAGGCCACTGGGCTGTCAGGGCGATGCTGAGGGCAGGACAAGGGGCTGAGAGTGCCCAGCCTTGCTGGGGCTGTGCCAGGAGGCCCCAGGGCCTCAGGACAAGGTGTCTCCTCACAGCCCTTGGTGGCAGAGACCCTGCTGTGCCCCAGGGCACCAAGACTTGGCTTCTCTTTGTCCCCTCCTGGCATCACTGCCTGCAGTTCTCTGCTCTGCCTGGGGCCTGGGAACACTTTCTCTGTTTCCCTTTAATGGGACCCATTAAAGCTTCCAGAAACTTTGGAGTTGGATTCTGACTTGGAATTCTTGAGAGGTTTCTTCATCTCCCTGTCAGGGACTGATGTTCAGGGCCTGAGCAAAAGCCCCAAGAGGGTCATTAAAGTCCTTGTGCTGTGTCTGTGCTGATGAGCTGGGCTGAGCTCCTGGCACAGAGGCAGCTCCTGGCAACCAAGAGGAGCTTCAAAAGACATTGCTCTTGCTGAGCAGCTCTTCTCCCAGCCCAGCAGGGCTGGGGCACTGCCTGCAGCCACCCCGGGCACAGCACACAGGCACAGAGAGCTTCAATCACTCAGGGCTGGGCAGGGGCTGAGAAGGGACTGGGGGAGAATCACTGCCAGCCCTTGGCACAGGAACCTCTGGCTGCAGGACAATGCAGCTGCAGCTCCTGCAGGGATCTCCTGAAGCTGGAACATCCCAATACCTCCAGACTCTGTGAGTACAACTCTCTGAGTATTTCTGGTGCAGGGGAGGTGAATACTCATGAAGCTCTGACACACTGAGAGGTTCTGCTCCCTCCCAAAATATTTCCAAGACAGGGATTTATTTTTAAATGAGGATATTTCCTGAGACTTTGTTTTCAGTTTCCTAATATTAGCTAATGGGGCAGAGGGAGAACAAATGATAAAGGTGTCATCAATTTTGACAAGTCCCTGGGACATCTGAACTCTCAGTGATCAGCAGGTGTGCAGGAGATCCCTGATGTGCTTTCAGCCACTCGACAGCACCAGCATCACCTTGGCTGGGCCCATCAGGCTTAGTCTGAGCTGTCCTTTCTCCAGGCTGCCAACAGAAGCTGCCCCCAGCCAGTGCCCTGCAAACATTCAGGGTTCAGTAGGGCCAAGGAGGGTGTCCAGAGATTTGGGGTCTGGGAGGGCTGGCAGGGAGAGCTCAGGCACAGGGAAACCCCTGCAAGAGGAAAATCTGCAGGAAGCAGAGAGAAGATGAGGCAATGAGAGAAAACAAACCCCAGCAATGTTGTGACAGGGAGAGTTGAGAGACCTCCACAGGAGCCCCTCCAGTGCAGCCCCTCCCTCTCAACAAGCCCCCTCCCTCCTGTCCCCCAGCCAAGCCTCTGCCCTCAGGGCCGGGGCTCCAGGACCTGAAGCCCCTCCTGTGCAGGCAGAGCTGCAGCAGAGCCCTGGGGCAGCTCTGCAGCCCCGGGCCCAGTTCCCTCTGCAGAGCACAGGGCTGGGAGCAGCTGCCCGGCCCTGGGGGGCTCTGGGAGGGGGCACAGCTGGCTCAGGGTGACACTGTCCCCAGTGCCCGGCTCTGGGCAATGCTGGCAGTGCAGCCAGGGAAGGAGCTGCATCTCCCTCAGTGCAATGCCAGCACAAGGACACTTGGAAGTCTCCCGGAGATTTCAGTCCAAGCTGGGAGCTTCAATCCGGGATGCAAACCTGTCCTGTAGCATCTTTGTGTTATCTGAAAGACCCCTGGGGAAAGGCAGAAGTGTTCTGACACTGGAAATGCTGCTGGGTTGGTGAAATGAGCAACGTGAGTCCTTGGATACAAAAGTGGGTCTGGGCTGTGGTGGATCCATCTGCTCTCAGAAATACCTGGTGATTTTTTAGGGGAAACATGGGAAGCTGATCACCGTCCACCTGAGAAAGGCTAAAGCCCAGAGAAGCCCTGAACGGGTCAGAATGACAGACCATGTCCCCTCACTCTCCACTCATCACTTTGAC
Source organism: Phylloscopus whistleri (assembly GCA_017589585.1). Lineage (NCBI taxonomy): Eukaryota > Metazoa > Chordata > Aves > Passeriformes > Phylloscopidae > Phylloscopus > Phylloscopus whistleri. Next base: position 30,798 of record JADMLD010000414.1, read on the forward strand.
TCACAGAACTTGCTCTGTTCTCCCTGAGGACAGGAGAAATGCTGAAGGTTTCTGACAGCCAAGAATACCAGCAGAGACATAGGGGGAGCTTGGAAAGAAAACCGCACAACTCTTAAACACAAAAGGCTGTCTGTGTGTTCCAGGGGTGGGTGTAAGGGAAATGGCTTTGATTTTGGTTTCAGCTATCTCCTCTAACTCTTCACTGCCCATTCTTCCATGAACAGGTCCCCATGCGCAGCCAGGCACAGCAAAAGTCCAACAGCAGCACCATCAGCCACTTCCTCCTGCTGGCATTGGCAGACAGGTGGCAGCTGCAGCTCCTGCACTTCTGCCTCTTCCTGGGCATCTCCCTGGCTGCCCTCCTGGGCAACGGCCTCATCATCAGCGCCGTAGCCTGCGGCCACCACCTGCACAGCCCCATGTTCTTCTTCCTGCTCAACCTGGCCCTCACCGACCTGGGCTGCATCTGCACCACTGTCCCCAAAGCCATGCACAATTCCCTCTGGGACACCAGGAACATCTCCTACACAGCATGTGCTGCTCAGGTCTTTTTCTTTCTGTTCTTCCTCTCAGCAGATTTTTATCTCCTGACAGTCATGTGCTACGACCGCTACATGTCCATCTGCAAACCCCTGCACTACGGGACCCTCCTGGGCAGCAGAGCTTGTGCCCACATGGCAGAAGCTGTCTGGGCCAGTGCCTTTCTCATGCTCTCATGAACACAGCCAATACATTTTCCCTGCCCCTGTGCCATGGCAATGCCCTGGGCCAGTTCTTCTGTGAAATCCCACACATCCTCAAGCTCTCCTGCTCCAACTCCAACTTCAGAGAACTGTGGCTTCTTGTTTTTAGTGTCTGTTTAGCCTGTGGTTGTTTTGTGTTCATTGTTTTCTCCTATGTGCAGATCTTCAGGGCTGTGCTGAGGATCCCCTCTGAGCAGGGAAGGCACAAAGCCTTTTCCACCTGCCTCCCTAACCTGGCCGTGCTCTCCCTGTTTATCAGCACTGGGTTTTCTTCCTACCTGAAGACCCCCTCCATCTCCTCCCCATCCCTGGATCTGGCCCTGTCAGTTCTGTACTCAGTGGTGCCTCCAGCCCTGAACCCCCTCATCTACAGCCTGAGGAACCAGGAGCTTAAGGCTGCAGTGTGGAGACTGGGTGGTTTTGGAAACAATAAACTATTGGCAAATTTCTGCAAATAATTTGTAATAAAAGTCATCTTTGATACTTCTTGTGGGTTTCATTTTGAAAGTTATTTCCTTTCTTTTACTTTTTTAATGTTGTCTAAAAAGAAGTGCTGTTGTTAGTACCATTTCTCATTTTGTTTCTTTCCACCTTCCCTGTGCCCATACGCTGTGTCAATGAGGGGCTGAGCTCTCGGTGGCTTGAAAGGAACTCAAGGATGTCCCAGCCAAGTTTCTGCAGTGATGCCCCTTTGGTTCCCTTCTCTGCAGCTGCAGCAGCAATGTCTGTGTGCAGAGCTGGGGGCAGATCAGTGCTGGCACAGCAGCTGTGCCCAGCAGCAGCAGCAGCACTTGGTGCTGCCAGTGCTGCTGCCGTGGCTCTGCCCCGCTGCCCTCCTGGCCCTGGTGTTGCTGTAGGGCCTGAGTGCTCTCGGGGCCGGGCACAGGGCTGGGGGGTGGCAGTGCCGGGGCTGCAGCAGGGACAGCCCATGGGCACTGCTGGCACAGCAGCGCTGAGGCCTCAGCCCAGGGCCTGGGGGCTCCAGGCTCCTTGCCCAGGCTCTCTCCACAACACATTGCCCAGGCCAATGCTCAGCAGAGAAAAGCCCCAGGAGCAGCCCCAAGCTGGCCGTGGGCAGGCTGGGGGCAAACAGCACGGCTGGGGCTCTGCAAGGGCCCTGGGGCACACGGCAAGGAGCAGCAGAGCAGGGCCTGATCCATCCCCACTGCGCTGGACACCCCAGGGCAGCGTCCCACAGCCTCCTCAGGCACCTGCCAACAACATCCCCGCTCTGCAGCCCTGGCCTCTCCCCCAGCTCACACAGCTGCCGCAGCCTTGCAGGCACAGACACGGCAGCACTGCCTCAGGAGCCCCTGTTTGCCCTGCCCAGAGCAGGCCTGAGCACCCCCATGCTGTTGGTGTGGGGAGATGAACCTGAGGGAGCACAAATGCCAGCAGCCCCTGGGGCCAGGAAGGGCAGGGCCACAGCAGGGAAACCCCTCAGGTTTGTGGTGGCCTCTGAAGCCAGCCAGAAAGTTTGTTCCCATGGGCTGGGAGTTTGCTGTGCCACTGCAGACGTTGTTGCTCAGAGCCCATCCCTGGTTGCCCTTTCCTCTCTGGCCCCACTCCCCATTTCAGTTCCTCACTTGGCACCATGGGAATGTCCCTTGGGGAGCAGGATCATCCTCCAAGTGCTTCAGGAATTGTCTGCAGGCTCCTGCAGTGCCTGGTGCTGCTCCCTTGCCAGAGGCACCCCAGGCCAGGGGGGCCCATCTGGGCTGCTGTGTCTGGCTGTGGGGCTCCCTGTTGTGGGCAAGGAGGAGGAGCTGCAGAGGCTCTGCAGGACTGACAGGATGGGCTTTGGGGCTGTGAGGAGAAGCTGAGGCACCTGGGCTGCTGCACCTTCTGCAGAGGAGGCCCAGGGCTCATCCTGCAACTGCTGCAAGGGTGGTTTCAGACAATCCCAGAATCAGCAAGGTTGGAAAAGACCTTGGACATCATCAAGTCCAACCTGTGACCTGACACTGCCTTGTCTCCCCTGAGCCTCCTCTTCTCCAGGATAAACAACCCCAGCTCCCTCAGCCTCTCCTCACAGGACTTGTGCTCCAGACCCCTCACCAGCCTTGTTGCCCTTCTCTGGACACGCTCCAGCCCCTCCATGTCCTTCCTAAATTGGGGGCCCAGAACTGGACACAGCACTGGAGGTGCTGCCCCACCAGTGCCGAGCACAGGGGAAGAATCCCTGCCCTGTTCCTGCTGGCCACACCATTCCTGATCCAGCCCAGGAGCCATTGGCCTTCCTGGCCACCTGGGCACACTGCTGCCTCATGTCCATCCTGCTGTCCATCAGTCCCTGCAGGTCCCTTTCTGCCTGGCTGCTGTCCAGCCACTCTGTCCCCAGCCTGTGGCACTGCAGGGGTTGTTGTGGCCAAAGTGCAGGACCTGGCACTTGGACTTGTTCAACCTGACATTGTTGGATTTGGGCCCTGGATCCAGCCTGTCCAGGGCCCTCTGCAGAGCCCTCCTGCCCTCCAGCAGATTCACACTCCCAGCCAACTTGGTGTCACCACGGTTCAAGGAGGCCCAAGAGTGTCACCATGGTCTCCATGATTCCATGAGGCCTCCCAGTGTCACAATGGCCCTTGGGTTCCATGGGACCCCTTGGTGTCACAAAGTCCTTTGGATCCTTGGGCCCTGCAGTGTCACAATGGATCCTTGGTTCCATCAGGTCTGGCAGTGCAGCAATGGTCTCCTTGCTTCCACAGTGTCACAATGGCCTCTTGCTCCCAAGGGGCACCACGGTGTCAAACCTGTTTCCTTCATCCCAGGAGCCCCTGAGGAGCAACCCTGGCCCCTTGGTTCCATTGGGCCCTGCAGTGTCACAATGGCCCCATCATGACACGAGGTCCTGCTCTGTCCCAATGCTCTGCATGGTTCCACAAGGCCCTACAGTGCCACCATGGCCTCTTGGTTCCATGAAGCCTCAGAGGGCCACCATGAATTCCTTGGTGCTGCAGGGTCACAGAGGAGCCCTGGTCACACAAGATCCTGCAGTGTCACCAGGGACCCTTGTCACAACCCACTAATGCAGGCGGGGGTCGTGATGGTTCGAGTGATCTCAGAGCCCAATAGACATGGCAAGGGACAACAACAATTTGCCCTCAACAGCAGTACACTTTATTAAGTGCACACAGCACTATATGTGACAGAGGGAAAGGGAGAGGGAGGGGAGAGAGAGGGATAAAGAGACAGAAAAAAAGGGATATAGCTACCGACAGAGAGACAAAGTCCTCGTGGTGCATGCTGACTGATAGACATGTCTTCTTCCTTGGGGAGATCTCAAATTCAGGTTAACTTGAGGGGTCTCTTTATAGTCCTTTCCAAAGCAAGGGTCAGTTGGCCAGGAGGTGGGGAGACTGACAGCAGGTGCATTGAGACAGGATGAAGAGCTCCGACACTTGTCCATGTGTAGAGCAAATGTCCACTCAGGGAACAGGACACAGGGCAAGTACAGGACAAACCAGTCCAAAACCAGTCTGCCGTGTCATGTCCATTGTTTCCACATGGGTTCCCATGGGGATGCGTTGGTCCAACGAGCACACCTGCAGACAATGGTTGGCAGACATCCCACCTCAGCCATGGCAGAACCCCTGTATTGGGGTTTTCGGTTTTAGACCCAGTCCTTTTTGGGGTCTTTAGTCTTCATCCTTGGTGATGGTCGAGAGGGAGATGAGGGACTTTGGGACCGTCTCTTACAGGTGGTCACTGGGGTTTAGTCATTTGGGTTGTGAGTGGGGTGGTTCATTGAGTTGGACAGTGTGGAGTGGTCAGTGGGGTGGTCACTGGGGTGTAGTCATTGGGGTTGTGAGTGGGGTTGTTCATTGAGTTGGACAGTGCGGAGTGGTCAGTGGGGTGGTCAGTGGTGAGTCATCGTCGGTGTGGTCAGTGAGGGGATGGTCAATCAGGGTAGCCAGTGGGTGGGCTCAATGGGGTGGTCATTGGGTTGTCCTTGTGGTGGGCAGTGGGTGTGGTCAGTGGGTATGATCAGTGGGGTGGTCACTGGGGTGTGGGCAGTGGTGTGGCCAGTGGCTGTTATCAGTGGGATTGGTCATTGGGTTGGTCAGTGGGTGTGATAAGTGAGGTGTTGTCAATGGAGGTAGTCAATGGGTGTGCTCAGTGGGGTGGTCATTGGGGTGGGCAGTGGGCGTGGTCAGCGGGTGCAGTCACTGGGGTGGTCTATGGATGTGGTCAGTGAGCTGGTTACTGGAGTGATCAATGGGTGTGGTCAGTGGTTATGGTCAGTGGATATGGTCAGTGGGGTGGTTAGTGCAGTGTGGTCAGTGGGGAGTGGTCAGTGGGGCGGGTATGGTCAGTGTGGTCATTAGGGTGTGGTCATTGGAGAGTGGGTGTGGTCATTGGGATGGGTGTGGTCGCTGCGGTCTGTGTGGTCAATGTGGGTGTGTGGTCATTGGGATAGGAGTGGTCAACGTGAGGGATGTAATCAATGGAGCAGGTGTGGCCATTTTAGGGTGTTGTCAAAGGGGTGGGTGTGGCCATTTTGATGGGTCTGGTCCATTGGGTGTGGTCAATAGGGTGGGTGTGGTCAGTGGGGTAGTGGTCAATCAGGGGGATGTGGTCACTGAGGTGGGTGTGATCAGTGGAGTGGTCAAGGGATGGGTGTGGTCACTGCAGTGGGTGCATTCCATCAGAATCCATTGTGACACAGTTTCCTCCCAGGTCCCGTCAGGCCGTGCTGTGCAATGATGGAGCCTTGTTTCTGCCAGGCCTGGCCATGGCCCAGGGGCACCTGTGTCCCAAGAGGCCCCACTTGGTGAAAGTGGAGCCTTGCTCCCATGGGATTCCAGGGTGTTACAGTGGTGTCCTGGGTTCCATGAGGCCCCTCTTTGTAACAATTGAGGCTTGCTTCCTGATGCCTGACAAATGAACATAAAAGCAGCTCCGTTTGGACCCATGGGGATCTTTCCACACCAAACAAAACTATGAGAGATCTCCTAACACCTCACTCAGGTGCTAAAACAAACAAAATATCACCTTTATTCAGTTAGTCATGTGTCTCTGTGTCAGATCCAAGGATTCTTGGAGCTCTGATACAGTGGGATTGCCTGTCTCTTTTCTGCTCCAAGGTCAGGGCAAATAAAACTCAGGAGACGTTGTTTTTGAAGTCTCACTCTGAAATTTATTATCCTTATCTATTACAAACTCACGAGATGTGAGCTGTCTCTAACAAGTTGAGAAAGTGAGCTAAAATGGTGTCTATTCAAGGCTATTTAAGTCCCAATTATCCAATAAACAGTTGATATCTATTCGAGGGGTAAATTGGGTAAATCCTTATTTATTGCTGCTGTTTTGGTGAGCCGCCTATTTTTGTGTCTCGAATGTGTGTGTGCTGTGTGTGAAGTGAGCTTTGGTCTTTCTACAACAGTTTTGCCGGTTATTGTGTATTTTTGAGGCAACACTACCATCTCATTTTAAAAGTTAAAATTGCAACAGGTTTGCAGCTCTCTAGTTCATTTATGATGTAACACGGCCATCTTGTGTCAAAAGTTATAATTGCAGTAAGTTGGGAATTTTTGTATTAAAACGAGCTGTTTGTCCTCAGTGAATTGTTAAAGGTGGCCAGCGAAGGTCAGGCTCGAGCCACAAGAGCCTGGCCATAGGGAAGCACTCTCTAGGTGGTTTGGGCTTCAACCAAATGTATTTTTCAAATTTAGGAGAGGACTGGGTTAATGTCAAAGAAAGAACAGAAGGACAGCGAGGGTGCTTTTAGGAGGATTGTATTCAAGTTGAATGAATACTCATTTGGCTTTTGACTGGGAACTACCCCCAGTTGAGGATAATCTCAGAAACCCACAGCAGTGGGGACAAATAGGGGTAACCCCTTGCATTGTGTGTGGGCTGACAATTTTTCGTTGGGAACCAGGATGGCATCCAGGTTGGGTCCTTCTTCTGTGTAGAGGGTGCAAAAGGAGATGGTCTTGTATATCCCACAGAAGAAGACCTGGATGCCCCAAGTGTATCTCAGAGCTCCCGAGATACTATAATTGGGAAGTAGCACATGATCAGTGTGAGATAGTGAGTCTAGTCTGTGGAAAAAATTTAGAGCCTGAGGGTTTGGATATCTTTGGATACCTTATTGCAGCTGATGTTATTTTTAAGAAGGGAGGAAAAATGAAAGGAGGTGACCTATGCTGATATGTCCTTCTCTCTCCGAAACCATCCGGAATGGCAGAGAAGTTGTGGGATTAGACCTCCCTCTGACCCCTTTGTACTAGCTTTGGAAAAAAACAAGGCTAAGAGAGGGAAACCCAGGCAATGCTGTGATGCCTGCTCTATAAACCAGAGGTGCACACAGCCTGATAAAGTCTATCATGCAGAAAAGCAAGAACAGGAATTAGCAGATCTGTTCAGACCACGTCCTAGAAGGCAGGATAGATGAAGGGAAGAAATGTTTTAGAGAATTGTCACACTTAACCCCCACTTCAGGTCCCCTAGGAAAGGAAAAGACTGAGCAGCCTATTCCCTCACCTGCCAAATCACCATACCCATGAAGTAGTGGTAGTGATGACGAGTTGTGTTTCCCCCATAGCCCACCTCCCCAAAGCAGTCCCATAGCAACCCAATCTAGAAGCTGAACAAAAGGGGTAATAGAAGCACCCTTACAAGAGGCAGTGGGATCAGAGGGAACGAGGATGTCAGTTAAAGTGCCCTTTTCTACAGTCGATTTGGAGGCATGGAGAAAGTTGCTAAGAACCATTGGGGTCATCCAATATCGACCACCAAAAACTTTAGGTTTATGATCAAACAGCATAACCCAGACTTGGCAGATATCTAGTTAATGCTGGAAGCTTTAACTGAAACAGAAAAATCAATTAATTTTGAAAATGGCAGGGGATTTAGCAGAGGATGCTTTTAGAGGAACAAATCAGGATATTAAAGAATTTTTCCCCTTCCAGAATTCAAATTGGGATCTGAAAAATCAACTCCATAAAGACACATTAGAGAATTATCGAGTATTTATAATAAAAGGAATGGAGAGGGCAATACCTAAAACCATAAATTGGTCAATTCTTCATGCAGTTAAGCAAGGTCCTTTGGAAAACCCTTCTGAATTTTTAGATAAATTACGAGATGCAATGCGACACCATACAACCCTAGATCCTGCATCTGAAGAAGGGATAGAGCAGTTGGTGAATTTATTTTTAGGACAATCCATGGGAGATATTAGGCAGAATCTCCAGAGGATTAAGGGGCCAATGGGATGGAACTTAGAGACCTTACTGGATGAAGCATGGAGAGTTTTTAGCAACCAAGAAGAAAAATATAAACAAGGGATGAGAAAGTTGGTGGTGGTAGCAAGAGAAGAAGGAACAGGGAGATGTGGGCAAGGACCACCAAAACAAGGTCCACTTTGGCTTGGAAAGACCAATGTGCACTTGGCAAGAAATCTGGTCACTTGAAAAAACAATGTCCTGATTGGAGAGAAGGTGATGAAAAAAGAAGAGGGAACTCTAAAAGAGAGGGGGCGTTGATCATGTCAGAGAAGACTGAGGAGGACTGGAGGGTCTTACCCTGGCCAACCCCCTGGTTATAATTGAGCCAGGGAATAAAGGAAAGAAACTAGAATTTCTGATAGATACGGAAGCAACATATTCACTGTTGAATAAGGCTTTGATGCCTATAACAGATGATTATGTTATGGTAAGAGGAGCAACTGACCAAGCCGAGAAAGCGTACTTCTGCAAACCATTAAAATACAAACTTGGGAAACAATGGGTGATCCTTGAATTTTTATACATGCCCAATGGCCCCAAAGCACTTTTGTGTAGAGATTTATTGGAACAGCTAGAAGCAAAAATCATCTTTAAGAACAGAGAGATTCTTTTGGAAGTCAAAGATCAACAGTACATAGAAATATTAAGCCTAACATTAACAATTAATGAGGCAATTAATGAGGATAAAACTAAAGACAAAGAAAAGACTTGCAGGAAAAGAATGGATCAGGTATTTCCAGGAGTATGGGCCTCTAGCACACCTGGAAGGGCAAAGAATGCACCCCCTGTGCAGGTCAAGCTTAAGGAAGGAAAGCAACCAGCTAGGGTCAAAAGTATCCCCTGAAAAAGGAAGATAGGGAAGGAATCAGCCCAATAATTGAAAACTTTTTGCAGATAGGATTATGGAAAGAATGTCATTATGACTTTAACACTCCCATTTTACCAGTTAAAAAGCCTGATGGATGGTATAGATTAGTACAGGATTTGGGAGTTGTTAACAAAAAACTGTGGACTTATACCCAGTGGTTGCAAACCCGTATATGTCATTTACATCCTTGACCCCTGAACTGACTTGGTTCACTGTTTCAGATTTGAAGGATGCTTTCTTTTGCCTCCCTCTCCACAGTAACAGACAGAAATTTTTTGCATTTGAATGGGAGAACCCAAAGACAGGCTGTAAGGCCCAGCTCACATGGACAGTTCTGCCCCAAGGCTTCAAAAATAGTCCCACCATATTCAGAGAACAACTTGCAAGGGACCTGGAATCCTGGGAAGATCCATCAGAAGAAGGGCAACTACTGCAGTATGTAGATGACCTCCTGATAGCTACTCCAACCCAGGAGGCATGTATAGACTGGATGGTAAGATTCCTGAATTTTGGGGGATTGGAGGGGTACCGGGTATCTCAGAAGAAAGCTCAGATGGTGAAACAAACAGTTCTCTATCTGGGTTATGAGATCAGTGCTGGACAGAGGACTCTAGGGCAAGGCCAGAAAGAGCAATATGCTAGACCCTAAGACCTCAATCAGTAAAGGAACTGAGAACCTTTGTGGAGATGACAGGATGGTGCAGACTGTGGATTTATAATTATGGACTGTTGGTTAAACCCCTGTATGCCCTGATCACAGAAGGAAACAGAGATCGTCAATGGACAGAAGATGCTACCTGAGCCTTTGACCAATTAAAGAAAGCCCTTATGTCAGCCCCAGCCCTAGGGCTCCCAGATGTGAGTACACCATTCCTTCTGTTTTCTCATGAGAAGCAGGGGATCGCCCTAGGAACACTAGCACAGGACTTGGGCCCATACCAGAGGGTAGTTGCTTACTTCTCCAAACAGTTAGAGGCAGCGGCTAAAGGATGGCCAGGGTGTCTCAGAGCCATTGCTGCAGTGGTGCTGAACACTCAGGAAGCACACAAACTCACCCTGGGCCAGAAGATGACTGTGCCAGTGTCTCACACAGTGTCTGCAGTACTGGAGGTAAAAGGGGGACATTGGCTCTCCACACAGAGATTCCTGAAGTACCGAGCTATAATGGTACAATAAGATGATGTTGAAATTGAGGTCACTAATCTTGTGAACCCAGCTTCTTTTCCCAGTGGGAAGACAGGAGAACCAGTGATCCATGACTGCCTGGAGACTATCGAGGCCACCTACTCCAGTGGCCCAGACCTGAAGGACACCCCTCTCGAGGACACTGAGACCTGGTTCACTGATGGAAGCAGCTATGTCATCAGCGGAAAAAGGCAGGCTGAGTATGCAGTTACCACTGGCAGGGAGGTGATAGAGTCTGGACCACTACCAACAAACACCTCTGCACAGAAGGCTGAAATAATTGCCCTAACCCATGCCTTAGAACTGGCAAAGGGAAAAGAAATTAACATCTCTACAGATTCAAGAGATGCATTTGGGGTTGTACATGCACATGGAGCTATTTGGAAAGAAAGAGGACTGTTGAACTCACAAGGAAGGAGCATGAAACATGCACAGGAGATAATAAGATTGTTAGATGCTGTTCAACTGCCTGCAAAGGTAGCTCTTATGCATATTAGGGTACACCAGAAGGTGAGCTCTGAATTGGAAGAAGGAAATGAGCTGGCGGACAGAGAGGCAAAAGAAGCAGCCAAAGGTGAGGTATCCATTGAAGCAGCTTTAATTCCAGATGGACAGATTTTCCTAGAAGGTAAGCCCAATTATAACGAAAAGGATAAGAGGCTCATTAAAACAGAAAATGGAAGTTATAACGAAAAAGGATGGGCCATTAGCCAAGAAGGGAAGGGAAAGCTCATGGTTCCCTCATATCTGTTGTGGTCATTAGTAAATGAGGAATATCAGAAAACTTGCTGGGAAATAGATCCCCTGCATAATTACCTGAGAGACAGAATTGTTGCAGGAAATTTACAGAGCACAGTTATCCAAGTGACCCAACAATGTAGTCTTTGCCTCCAAACCAATCCCAAAAATATCCCCAAACCAAAACTTGGCCAAATTGGAAGTGGCTATGGGCCTGGGCAGCGGTGGCAAATTGATTTTTCAGAACTTCCAAGAAAAGGGGAGTACCAATATTTGTTAGTAATAACAGATACCTTCTGGGTGACCAGAAGCCTTCCCTACCAGAACAGCCAAAGCACGGGAGGTCACCAAAGTACTGTTACATGAGATAATACCATGCTTTGGAGTGCCAGCCACAACCTCCTCAGACAGAGGGCCACATTTTATTTCAAAAGTTGTACAGCAAATTAGCCGCCTGTTGGGTATGGTTTGGGAACTTCACACCCCCTATCACCCTCAGTCAAGAGGCCAAGTGGAAAAAATGAATCATTTGATTAAAAAGCAAATTGTGAGATTAGGACAAGAAGCTCAATTACCTTGGCCCCAGGTTCTTCCATTAGCATTGCTGCGGATTCGGACTAAACCAAGGGCAAAAGACAAAATTGAGCCCTTTTGAGATTCTCTATGGAAGACCAGATGGGGTACAACAGGGAACACTGACCCAAGTGGGGGAAGAAACCCTACACAGGCACACGGTGGCCCTGAATAAGCAGCTCAGAGAAATTGAAAAGCATGTGGCTGGGGCTCGAAGCAGAGAATTAGATGGCCCAGTACATGAGATACAACCTGGAGATTATGGGTATGTTAAGTCTTTTACAGAAAAGACCTTGGAGCCTCAGTGGGATGGACAATTCCAGGTGCTTCTCACCACTAATACTGCAATCAAGATTAAGGAACAGAATGCTTGGATTCATCATACGTGAGTGAAGAAGTCTCCAGAAGCTCCTTGGACAGAGACACTGGGTGACAATGAACTGAATTTGAAACTTACTTGAGAAAGATGAGTAGATTTTGGGTAGAGATGTTAGCCTGGAAAATTGTATTTCTCTTGATTATAGCCATGGTCATAACCAAAGCTAATGCAATCCCACCTGTATCTCATATGATTGGGAGATATTTTTGCCAAGGAAAAGCTTATGATGCTTACTCCTGTAAAATGCTCTCTCAGATGATGGAGGTTACAAGTGCAACTGTATGGGAGGAGAAAAATGTTTGGAGCTGCGAATATGCATTTGTTCAGATTGGATTCCATAAGTACAATCAGAAACCTATGGAGCTGATTCAAATTGACTCCGGATGCTGTGATACCTGCTTATCCACCTGTCCTGAATTTAGACTTAAAATAAAGGGGTGTGCAGTGAAGGGTTATAGCCTGGATTATAATATTACTCAGGATTGTGTTGATCCCCAGAAAGATGAGGTTGGAATAAATCCACCAACCCAAAGACCACAAGAGATCACAGTCACTCAAACTACCCCAAGGATAGTGATTCAGCCTGTAGTCACCAAAATTGGACCTTATGCTGTTAAGAGGGTAGCAACTCAAAGACTGTTACTGAATCCAGAATGGTCCCTGAAACCTGAGTAAAGATGGAAATGCAGGTAAATGCTTCTACCATTCGATCAGAGTGTACCCCATTCCTTAAAACTTCCTTTATGGATTGCACTACTTAGTTACAGAAGCATACACCTGATCTGTTCTGGCAGAAAAGAGACCTTCCAGGGATTTTAGGGACAGGATTGGAGATTTTGATTGACTGCAACTGTGTTGGGGGTTTGGTTTGTTCCTTTTTACTTACAGAATTTTTCCCCATAAAGTTGCTAGGAGACTAACTACTGGGTGCTTATGGGTGCTTGACCAAAACAAAGAGGTGACCAAAAGTCAGGAAGGGGAGATAAAGTGAGTTTTGGGGCAGGTAAAGGGCAAAGCTGGGGGCAGCTGCTCTCTCTTGCTCTCGGCATTGGAGAGAGGATGGCCAGGCTGCTGCTTGCCGCGGGAGGAGTTCATTTCACCAGAAAATCCAGTCCTGGGAGATCTACCACCATCTGCTCTTGTGCCCAGGAACTCTGAGCAGCCTCCTCCTGCCCTGCTGGGCCAGCCCTGTCCTGCTGCCACCATTTCTTGGGCACTGCTCTTTTTGCTGCACTGTAGCCCTGCACTGCCCTGCCGGGACATCTCAACCATTCCAGCTATCACCAGCTGAGCTTCTGATCTCACCCACCAGTCCAGGATTTTTTTCACCGTTCCAGCCTGCTGCTCTCGAGAGATCAGACTGCCCTAGGCTTTGTCAAACAAAGCCCCTTGAGGGTTTTTTTCCTGATTCTGTTTATGTGAAAAATGCATATTGGGTGTTTTGGCTCTACGCAAATATGTACTATATGTAATATGCTAGTTAGAAAAGTTATGCAATATTAACATTTGAAACAAATGGTGGATGTGGTTTTTAACATTAAGTTTTAGTAAAAGTTTGTGTGTAAGGTTTTTTTCTTAGCTCAAGGGAGAGGCCTGTTCCAGGTGAATGTTTTACAGGAGATAAAAAACCCCCCCTCTCCCTCTTCAGACAAAAGAATGCATCTCTCAGAACACAGACGCTCCCAATCAACAAAAGCACGATCCTATGTCGCCAAAAGGCTTAAGCCAAAGACTCTTGAAAAACAAGTTTGTTGATAAAGCATGCATAATTATGAGGTTTCAGTCCTCAAAAAGGAACAGTTTTCGAGAAAAGATTGCCTTTCTCTGTCCTGACATGGAGTCGGGAGGAGAAAGGACATTGCTTACCTATTTTCTTTGCCCCTTTTATTGTCTCCTTATTTGTCCTGTCTCTAAAACTTTTTAAACTTTTATTTGTATTAATTTTCTTTTTGTAACCAATTTTATTCTTTATTAAATTTTCATAAATTTCTAAAAATGAGTGATTGGCATTTATCACAGTTTATTATTAATGATGTTTGTTGTTTGTTTGTCTTGTTACATACTAGTAATGAACTTTATTCCTATCCCCATACCCCTGCCTGAAAGCCCCTTTAATTTTCTAAATTACAATAATTTGGAGGGAGGAGATTTGAATTCTCCATTTCCTAGGGAGGTCTTGTGTAGGGTCCTCCCATTTTGAGGAGGCTGAAACCTGATCTTACTCTACTTGTGTTATCTCCTCCCTTGACCCAAACCCTAAGACTCTTCCCCTGAATACCCAATAAAACCCATGACCCTGCCCCTGCTCTGGCCCTCTTCGTCCTCACCTCCTCCCCAGTCCAGGGTGGAGGGAATAAAAATGGATTCTCGAGCTTAACAAAGAGACTTGTCTCGTCTGTTTCCCGCTGGTGGCTGAACCTCCCTGGACACGATGATCGCTGCTGCCACACGCTGCTACAAATGGTGGAGAATTGCGAGCAACCAGTGAGGACAGCACGACCGGCACCCCGTAAGTCACCACCTGCGGGACCCCCATCTTAAAAAGGAAGACTCAAGAGTACCATGGCTGGAGACCAGGTTGAGAATGACCTTAAAAACATGGGGATAAAAGGCTTACGGGGAGGGAAATACCCAGTAAGGGGACCGGCTTACTGGGACTGAGAGATGAGACTAACATCTACCATCACAAGTCTTCTCATTCTTCATGGGAGGGAGTTTTGAAGAGCTACAAGTGGCTGGTCTGCCTGCAAAAAGGATCATGCTGGGACTCTCACCAACTCTCCTGACACGTTTGCTGCACTTTATGGACAATAAGGCCCTGGTGGCTACTTATGGATGATTATGGACGATTGCATGCAAAGTGTCGGCGCCCTAGATCAGTGGTCCTCCCTCCTGTGAAACCTCACATTTTTCACTTTCTGTGAAGCTGCCTCTTTCCTTACCCTTTGTCCCTAAGAGTGCAGCAAGGAGTGAAAACTGCCAGGACGGCACGGAGTTACTGCTGTCTCTCCGTCACCCTGTGCCCATCTCCAGCCCTATCCCCCTTTCCCTGAAGGCAGGACAAGGTCGGAAACCATCCAGAAGTGACGCGGATGCGCTACCGTCCTCCTGCCATCCTGTGTCCTCCTTTGCCCCCCGGCTTTCCATATCCCCCGTTCACTGCCCAGGAAGGCTGTGGCCTCGCCGTCCCGGGAGCTCCTTCTAAAAATGGCACTGACCACGCGGTTTTGAGATCCCCTCTTTCCCGCCAGTCCATCTTTTCCAGTCCCATGCCTACCCTTTCCCCCCATCTACCTCCCCCCTTCCTGCTGTGCCTGCAGCTGCCCCACCCCAGGCCCGTGTGGCAGTGGAGGTGAGGTGGGGCTGCCCCCAGAGAGGGCTGAGCCCTGCTGTGCCTGCAGCTGCCCCCACTCCAGGCCCGCACAGCAGAGGTGCTGTGGCAGAGCTGGGCAGCCCCGAGGGAGAGCCAGGCCCTGCCGTGCCGCTGCCAGCTCCAGCACTGCCGCTTTCACCCTTCCTTGCTTCACAGTCATCGTCAGCAACCCAACAGAGAACACCTGCAACACCAGCACCAAAGCCGAGACCCAACACTAACAACTGTGCCCCTCGTGAAGGGGAGATTAAGGAACTGCACCCCTTCTGCTGAGAAGATCAAAAGCCAAGGAGATTGAACTATTAGCTCATTAAGTGAAAATGTATTAATTTAATTCAGTATCATAATTTCTGTTACTTTATCCTCTGTAATTAAGTCTCAAATGCCTTTCTATGGCTTGTTAATTCAGCTTAATAATGTTCATTTTAGTTTTGTAAAACATTAAGTCATATTCCCGAGAATCCCCTTGCTGTAATCAATTTATAAACGGAGGGGTTGTAGAGTCCTTGGTACCATTAAAGGAATTTCCAACTGACTTGCCCTGGAAAAGCGACCCCTCCCAGATGTAACAAAGGCTTCTCCCCCATGGTTCCCTGCAAACATTGTGTGATCTTCTCCCTGGGTTTCTCAAGCCCATCATCCCCCCATGGTATCCCCTTTCCCTATTTCTCCATTGGCTATGGGGGCCTGGTGTCCAGTTTCTGTCTTCTCTATGGTCAATTGCCCCCTGTACCACCCATGAACCTGAGACACTATATAACTGAGAAAAAACACGATTGCCCTCTTCATCCTCATCCCCTCCCCGGTTCAAGGTGGGGGGCATAAAAATGGATTCTCGAGCTCAAGAAAGAGACTTGTCTCATTTGCTTCCCTGCCAGCGGCTGAACCTCCCTGGATACGATGATCACTGCTGCCACACGCTGTTACACACCATGACCTTGTGTGTACAGGAACAGGAGATACTCTGGAATTCCCTCAGCAATGTGGGATACCCCAGAACCCACTCAGGATCAGGGTCTCACTTGGCCTCACCATCCTCAGCTTTCAGCTGACCAGACCCCATCCCACCCTCACAATCCTCACCCCACCACATCCCACCTACCCTGGGCAGGAAGTGCCATCCAGCCTAGCCTTGGAAACTTCCAAGGATGGGGCAGCCACAGCTTCTCTGGGCAACCAGTGCCAGGGCCTCAGCACCCTCAGAGGGAAGAATTCCTTCCCAACATCCCATCCAGCCCTGCCCTCAGGCAGTGGGAAGACATTCCCCCTTGTCCTGTCCCTGCAGGCCCTTGGAAAGAGTCTCTCTCACCCAAGAATTGCTGCTCCTCCCTGCTGTGGGGCAGAAGTTGGAAGTTGATTTTCTCCCCGTGGCCCCGGCCCAGCCCTGAGCCAGGGGCAGGACCTTTCCCCGGAGCTCTGCGGGCGCTGGCTCGGTTCGGCCGCAGCCCAGCAGACGGAGCTCAGAGCTCCCCGGGGGCTGCGGCTCCTCCCGAGGGGCAGCGCTGGGGCAGCTCCCACCTCTGCCCCGGGGGAGCAGGGACAGCACCCGAGGGAAGGGCTGGGGCTGGGCCAGGGCAGGGCTGGGCTGGAGAGCAGCAAAAGCTTCTTCCCCCAGAGGGGGCTCAGGCACTGCCCAGGCTCCCCAGGGAATGGTCACGGCCCCGAGGCTGCTGCAGCTCCAGGAGCCTTTGGACACCGCTCCCAGGGATGCCCAGGCTGGGATTGTTGGGGTGGCTGTGCAGGGCCGGGGGTTGGACTCCATGATCCCGGTGGGTCCCTCCCAGCTCAGCCCCTTCTGCAATTCTCACCCTTTGGCTCAGCCTTTCTGTCCCCAGGAGGAGCTGGCAGAGCTGCTGGGCTGGGGCAGGAGCAGGGCAGCCCCAGCGTTCCCCTCTCTGTGACACCACAGCAGTGACAGCCCCAACATTCCATGCCTGGAGACGCTCCAAGGGAAGTGTCCAGACCCGTGTCCAGTCAACAGAACTGCCCGGCCACTGACCCTGAGTGACCATGGCCCTGCCAGCTCGGAGGCACCGCTGGGGCAGCTGCATCTCAGCCCTGTGATAAATGAATGATTTTGTGCTAACTAAATTGTAACTGTATCAATATTTTAGAAAAAGACAAACGATGTATGATTATTGTCACAAAACAGATGTTTGCAGATGTTTATGAAAGTAATAGGATACAGGACGTAATTTGAGATAAATAAAATCCCAAAACTGAATAGGTCTTGGGATAATTGGAAGATCGGCCTTGAGATGGACAATTGGGATGGTTCCAGGTACAGAATTTAAGTTGTATTTTTATTTAATGCTTATTTTTGGAATATGATGTTGGCTAACATAACACAAGGCTTGGGGTGCATGCACAACCTGTCAGGTTATCCAGAGAACAACAAGGAAGACTGTGAGCCTTCATCCCAAAGACCACCAAAAGAAGACAGAAGACCCCCATTGAACAAGTGAAGCATGCACCATGAAGTACAGTGACATGGATTTTTAGAATGGGAAATAGGAGGAAACTTACAGGAAACATTGATGAATCTGTATTAGCAGATAGTGTATAAGTGTCATCTGAATTGCTCTGTTTTGTACGTGAGGTAGGGTGAGAAGCCTTCCCTGTACCTCAGTGGGTTTTGCTTGTGCCTTACCAGAACCTTAACCAGATTAAATTAATCTTTGCCAATTTGTTTTTTATATGTTTAATTTTATATTAAATTGCTATTAAAAATTTTTGCTAAATTTTAAATTTGTTCTTTATTTTATTTGTATTTATAACAGGTGCCTGCCTTGTTCAGGGCTGCCCCATGGCCTTGGGGCTGCCCTGCATCCTCCTGGGGAAGTTCCCTGAGGGTCAGAGCACTCAGTGCCCAGACTCCTTTCCTGTGCCTGCTGTGTCCCCGGGGGCTGCAGAGCTCTCCTGGCTCACAGCAGACATTCAGTCCTTGACCTCAGGGTGACCCCACCCTGGCCAGGCCTGTGCCCAGGGAGCTCCACTCCCTGCTGCTCCCTGGCACACACGGTCCCTGCAGGTGCCCTGTGCTCTCCTGGCAGCTCCCAAGGCCCTCCAGACAAACATTCCCCTGCCATCAGCCCTGGCACAAGCTGCAGAGCCCCAGGAAGGTTCAGCACAGACCCTTCACCATCTGATGGGGCCCTGGTCACCAACAAGCAGAGCCTGACCCAGACCTGAGACCCCTGAAGGCCACCCTGGGACCCTGATCTCATCCCACGGAGCCCTGGGAGAACAAGGAACACAAGGAGCCTCTTCAGAGTCTGTTCCTTGGGCCTGTTGTTGAGAGGGACTGTGCAGGGAGAGCAAAGCCTTCCTGGGCTGCCCTCAGGAGATGCCCTTGGCTGCTGGAGCTGCTGTGCTGGAGCCCAGCTGTGTCCCAGCAGTGCCCATGGCCTGGCCCTGCCTGTGCTCACAGCACGGACACGCAGCAGGACAGTGACCAAGCTGCCACAGCACTGCGGCCTTACAGCCACAGAAGGGCTGGCAAGGAGAGGCTGGAGCTGGGAAGAGCAGCTGTGGGAAGAGGCAGGGCCATTGTCCCTGGCTGTGCTGCTGTGCTGGGAGTCTCTGCCCTCCACCTGTGCTCACAGGCACTGCCCCTGCAGAGACAGAGAGGGGCTGAGGGAACATCTTGGGCACCCAGGGCAGAGCAGGACACTTTATGTGACATCAATGCACAGTGATCAGGGCTCCTTACTGTCTGTGCTTAACACAGGCATGGTAGATACTGATGTAGCAATACTGGGACTAATGGCATCCCTTTATGGAAAATATTACTGAAGAAAAGAAAAGAAAAGAAAAGAAAAGAAAAGAAAAGAAAAGAAAAGAAAAGAAAAGAAAAGAAAAGAAAAGAAAAGAAAAGAAAAGAAAAGAAAAGAAAAGAAAAGAAAAGAAAAGAAAAGAAAAGAAAAGAAAAGAAAAGAAAAGAAAAGAAAAGAAAAGAAAAGAAAAGAAAAGAAAAGAGAAAAGAAAAGAGGGGAGGGGAGGGGAGGGAGGGGAGGGGAGGGGAGGGGAGGGGAGGGGAGGGGAGGGGAGGGGAGGGGAGGGGAGGGGAGGGGAGGGGAGGGGAGGGAGAGGAGAGGAGAGGAGAGGAGAGGAGAGGAGAGGAGAGGAGAGGAGAGGAGAGGAGAGGAGAGGAGAGGAGAGGAGAGGAGAGGAGAGGAGAGGAGAGGAGAGGAGAGGAGAGGAGAGGAGAGGAGAGGAGAGGAGAGGAGAGGAGAGGAGAGGAGAGGAGAGGAGAGGAGAGGAGAGGAGAGGAGAGGAGAGGAGAGGAGAGGAGAGGAGAGGAGAGGAGAGGAGAGGAGAGGAGAGGAGAGGAGAGGAGAGGAGAGGAGAGGAGAGGAGAGGAGAGGAGAGGAGAGGAGAGGAGAGGAGAGGAGAGGAGAGGAGAGGAGAGGAGAGGAGAGGAAAGGAAAGGAAAGGAAAGGAAAGGAAAGGAAAGGAAAGGAAAGGAAAGGAAAGGAAAGGAAAGGAAAGGAAAGGAAAGGAAAGGAAAGGAAAGGAAAGGAAAGGAAAGGAAAGGAAAGGAAAGGAAAGGAAAGGAAAGGAAAGGAAAGGAAAGGAAAGGAAAGGAAAGGAAAGGAAAGGAAAGGAAAGGAAAGGAAAGGAAAGGAAAGGAAAGGAAAGGAAAGGAAAGGAAAGGAAAGGAAAGGAAAGGAAAGGAAAGGAAAGGAAAGGAAAGGAAAGGAAAGATTAATACACTAAATAGAGTAACAAACAAGACACATGGCACAAAGCAGTCTGGGCCTGGAATGAGTTCCATTCTGAATGCTGTGCAGAAACAAAGAGGCACTTGGTTGTTTCTGAAAAGCACAGAGTGGTCACATTCCTCAGGGCATCCTCCAGCCCCTGGTTCCTCAGGCTGGAGATGAGGGGGTTCAGTGTTGGAGGCAGCAGCGAGCACAGCAGTGACAGTGCCAGAGCCAGGGATGGGCACCAGGCTGGCACAGGTAACCTTGAGGCTCTGCAGGGCTCAGGCCCAGCGGCTGTGCCAGAGTCAGGGCTGAGCTCACACTCTGTGGGCTGGGGCAGAGCCCAGGCAGAAATGAGCCCTGAGCCAGCAGCTCTGCAGTGGTGGCCACCAGGCCCGGTGGCCAAGGGAGGCTTCTGGCCATGCCCTGGAAGCAGCTGCTGCTGCCCAGGGGCCTTTGGTGCCTCAGGCTCTCCCTGGCACAGCTCCCAGCACGGCACTCTGCACTTGTGCCCGAGCCCTTCACTCTGCTGGGGCTGGCCTGGGGCTTTTCCTGCAGTGGGATCTGCCCTGGTCCTGGCACAGGAAAGGCAGTTCCTGCTGGAGCAGGAGGCTCTGCCTGCAATGGGCTCAAACAACCCCAACAAGGCTCTGTTTGCAAAGCCCCCAGTGGGAAATGAAGAAGGGGATCACGCTGCTTTGGGGGTGAAGAATGCTGAAAGCAGCCTGACTCCTCCATCCCAAAGTTCCACATGCTGAGAGGGAGCTGAAGCTGTGGCCGAGCTGCTAAAATCCCCAGAGAAAGCAACAACCCAGTGACACCACTGAGAGCTTCTGCAGAGCTGCTGAGCTGGCCCAGCCTGGGCACATCTGACTGACAGGGCAGCACTTCAGACTAGAAAAGCCCCGTCCCAAATTTTAACTGCAGCATCTCCTGACATTTCCCTCATTGGGAGGGTGTGGAGATTCCTCCCTGGAGGGGGGACACCCCTCAAGGTCACTGCCTGAGGCTGAGCTAAAGAGATTTGCCCACGGTTGTTGGTCTGGGGGAGTGACACCCATCTCTGGTTAATAACTGGTTTTGCTTTAATACAATTGCTTCAAAATTGCTTCCTAGAGCACTATCTTAAAATAGATGTTACAGCTCCTATACTGTGGAGTAAATCATTCTGATTAAGACCTTTTTGTCTAATCATGATCATAATCAGTCATATCTATATGTCCATAAATACTTCTGCTTTGCCATCCTTAATGTTGTGGGACAAAGTTGTACAAAGGTTCAATTCCAGCTGTATAATCCATTAAGGCATAAATCCTTGAGAAAGTCTGGAGCTGGGATTGGATCCAGGCACTCCCAGGATCCTCTCCCAGAAGGAGTTTAGAAAGCCTGGGGGTCCTGGTTTGGGTCCTTTGTGAACCTCGTGACCAAACAGGAGTTTCTCTAATAAACTTTGCCTGAAGCTGCCACTGTGCCCATGACAGGAACCCCTGTGAGTGTCTGTGACATCCCAGCTCTTTGGCAGCCTGGACACTCCTGGGATGTCCACATGGAGCCCCTGGGAGTGTCAGTGACCTCGCTGTTCTTTAGGAGCACAGGGATGTCACCACTGGACTCCTGCCACTGCCTGGGACAAATTGGCTCCTTGGCAGGGTACAGACACCTCTGGTGTCACTGTGCAGCCCTGGGACTGTCTGTCACCTCATGACCCTTCGGCAGATTAAGGAGCCCTGGGATGTCACCACAGAGCCCCTGTGACTGAGGGTGACCAAACAGATCTTCAGGAGCCCAGAGACCCCTCAGATGCCACCATGGAGCCCCTGGGCCTGCACGTGAGCTCACAGCTCTTGAGCAGCTGGAAACCCCTGGAATCTCTTCAATCTGCTCTGCTGAGGATGGAGGCTCAGCAACTTGGAGGTTCCCTGGTGAATTTTAGCTCTCCAGAGTCTTGTTCAGTCTTCAGCTCTTCAGTTCAGGAATTCAGTGCCAAAGGCTCGTTAACATTCCAAAGCACTCTAACAAGAAAAGCCCCTGGGAATAATTTAATTTCAAGTCTTCAATTCTTCTGTGGTTAATTGTACATTTTTCAGAAGTGTATTCTGAGAATATACTATATTTTTTAAAAATGCAAGGGTTTTTTTTGTCCTATTTTATCGGATTATACCCTTTTCTGACCCAGAGATGGGACTACTGAGAGGCCTTTTAAAATCTTTTATTCCATTTTCAGTCTCATGTGTAGGGTGAGACAGTACAGATGTTACAGTTCACACCATCACATTCAGAAGCCAACTATTTCCTAATTACAATACATTATAAGCGTTTCTTGGCCTATCAGCTTTTGCCACACAATGCTGTTAATGCCCTAAAGCAAATCATCTAAAATCACCCCTCATGGGTCCTACTGCAATGCAACTTTCCTAGTTCTATTTCTCCAAAGTATCTCGTCTTATTTGCAAGGCCATCCCGTGAAACTTGTTTCTAGTTCCATTTCTCTCTCAACAATGTCTGTCCTATTCCATGGCATTTCAAAGTCAGCATTTCTTCTCTCAAGGTTTGCCTACAGATGCACATCATGTTTGCCTTCTGTCAGGCTTTGAGAATTCTCTACAAATCCATTTCCCACATTTCCCCCTCTCTCTTGAATGGAAAAGACTTCTTTGATAGCCTTGTTCATTATTCGCCGTGCACAATGAAGTACACAAGGCACTATCACGAACATTGTCACTAAAACAATCAATGCATATAAACCTGTTATACAAAGCCCCTTTAGCCAAGGTGCAAAGCTCCATCCTTCACACAAGTCATCCAACCATGATCCATCCTCTGCTTTAATTTGATTTGCGAAATCTCTTAGTTTTTGAAGTTGTTTGGGGATGGATTCTGAATAGTCAGACAAATTCAAAGAACACAATCATTGAGGACTCCCTCAAAAATGCCCATCCTATTCCATGGCATTTCTAAGTCAGCATTTCTTCTCTCAAGGTTTGCCTACAGATGCACATCATGTGAGCCTTCTGTCAGGCTTTGAGAATTCTCTACAAATCCATTTCCCACATTGGGGCACTTTGGCCGTGGCCCAGCTCCATCCTCCTGCGGGGCTCAGGGCCTGTTCCCGGCCATGGCCAGCCCTGCACGGCCTCTCTGCTGGCCCAGAGCCCGGCAGAGCCCGGGGCAGGGCTGTCTGTGCAGGCCCACAGGTGCCAGGGGCTGTGCAGGAGCTGGCAGAGGCTGCCCAGCAGGGAGGCCATGGGGCACAGAGCCCCAAGGCTGCTGTGGGCCCCACGGCAGAGGGGCCGTTCCCCCCGCAATGCTCCTGTCCTGCCCTGGGCCTGCACAGGCCCTGTGGCACCATGGCTGGGCCAGCGCGGCACAAAGGGGCCACGCAGCCGCTGACAGCCGGGGCTGACAGCATGGCCAGGCACACACAAGGGATTGCTGCCATTGCCTGGCCTGGGCAGGGCTGCCTGTGCCAAAGGCACAGCTCAGCTGCCCTTGGGGGCTGCAGGAAAAGTGCAGAGCCCCAAGAGCCTCCCTGGCTGTGCTGGAGACCAAGGCTGGAGGAGGGAAAGGCAGGGCTGCTGTGGGATGGGGAGGGGATTGAATTCCAGCAGACACTGATGGGAGGCTTAGGAAGGCTTCGAGAGAAGAGAAGCTTCACAAGCTTCAAAGAGAGGGATGTTACCAGATGAAACACCATCTCCACCTGGTGAGCACATACAGTGTTTGTTCTTCAAAACCCTATGGCCCATGGAACTGCACAATGCCCATTGTGTAAGACAGAGAATTTGAAAGTGACCAGCTCCAGTTGTGCCAATTCTTAACAGTACAGCAGGCAGTGGTGTGTGACTGGCATCACCAACGACCAGGGACCACCAAAGAGAACCCCAGGACAGAAAAACACATCTGTGAATGGGAGGGAAAATATTTTAATGATTTTAGGGAAATTATTTTCTTATGTACATTTATTTTGTGACAATCACTGAATATATATGTAAAATACAGTCTGTAAGCAGGAACTTTCCTGCACTCCTTTGGGAGTACACCTTTGGAAGGAGCTATTCCCCCTTGTGCATTGGACTGAATAAAGAATGATGCTTCTCAGTGCACCCTTGGTGGTAAGCAGTTTCTTTTTTTTTCTGATTTTTGGTAGCAGTGTCACAATGGCCCCTCGCTTCCATGCTGCCCCATCATGTCACAATAGTCACCTTGGTTCCATGGGGCCCCAAAGTGACACAATGGCCCCTTGGTTCCATGAGACCCTGAAGTGCCATAATGATCTCCTTGGCTCTGCAGTGTCACCATTGGACTCCTGGTTGCATGAGACCCCAAAGTGTCACAATGGATCCTTGTTTCCATAAGGTCTCACTGTGTCACCATATTCTCATCAGTTCAATCAGGCCCACAGTGTCCCAATGCTCTACTTGGCTCTGCAGTTTTAAAATGGCCCTTGGTTCCATGAGGCCCTGCAGTGCCACACTGGCCCTTGGTTATACAAGACCCCACAGTGCCACAAGGATCCCCTTGCTTTCAGGAGGCCCTGAAGTGTCACAAGGGCCCCTTGGTTCCTTTTGCCCCTCAATGTCACCATGGACCACTTGGTTCCATTGGCCTCCCCTGTGTCACAATGGTTCCTTGATTCCATGAGCCCTTGCAGTGCCACAATGCTCTCCTTGGTTCTGTGGGGCCCCAGAGTGTCACAAAGGTTCCTTGGTTCTATGGGGCCCCAGAGTGTCACAATGGCCCCTTGGTTCCATGGGGCCCTGAAGTGTCACAAAGGCCCCTTGGTTCCATGGGGCCCTGAAGTGTCACAATGGCCCCTTGGTTCCCCAGGATCACAAAGGACACTTGGTTCCATGGGGCCCCTCAGTGGTACAGTGGATTCCATGGTTCCATGAGGCCCCTCAGTGTCACAATGGTCTCCTTGGTTCTGCAGTGTTCAAATGGTTCCTTGGTTCCTTGAGGCCCCAAAGTGTCACAATGTTCTCCCTGGTTCTATGCAGCCCCACAGCATCAAAATGGCCCCTTGGTTCCATGAGGCCCCACTGTATAACAATGGTCTCCTTGGTTCCAAGGGGATCTGCACTATCACCATGGACATTTGGTTCTCTGAGGTGCCCTGTGTCACAATGCTCTCCTTGTTTTCACAGTGTCACAATGCTCTCCTTGCTTCCATGGGGCTCTGCTGTGTCACAGTGGCCCCTTGTTTCCATGGGGCATCCCAGTGTCACCAGGGTCTCCTTCGTTCCAGAGTGTGACAATGCACCCTTGGTGACAGGAAGCCCTGCAGTGTCACCATGGACATTTGCAGGGCTGGAACACCTCTGCTCTGGAGCCAGGCTGAGAGAGCTGGAGCTGTTCAGCCTGGGTGTGAGGAGGCTCCAGGGAGACATTGGAGCCGTCTGCAGCACCTAAAGGGGCTTGGAGAGAGCTGGAGAGGGACTTTGGACAAAGGCCTGGAGTGACAGGACAAGGGGGAATGGCCTTGAGGGGAAGGAGGGCAGGTTTAGATGGGATATTGGGAAGAAATTCCTCCCAGTGAGGGTGGTGAGGCCCTGGCACAGGGTACCCAGAGAGGCTGCAGACTCCCCACCTCTGGAGGTGTTCAAGGCCATCAGGTTGGATGGAGCAATCTGGTCCAGTGGAAGGTGTCCCTGCCCAAGGCAGGAGACTGGAACTGGATGATCTTTAGGATTCCAACCCAAGCCATTCTAGGATCCAAGATTTGCCCCTTCCTGCCCTCCCTCATTAGCAGGAGGTTGACATGTTCTTTTTGCAGGCATTTACTGCAAACACAGCCACTGAATTCACTTTGCTCTGGATGTTGCCTGCAGCCTCCATCAGCTCCAGCCAAGCTTTGGCTTTCCTAAACACATGAACACACGCTCAGGTCAGATTTCTGAATTCCTCCTCCGTAGCTTGTGCTCACTTCCACCTCCTGGTCATTGTGTTGTGGCTCATCCCTGTCATTTGTCCCTGAGGAAGCACAGCCCCCCTGCCCAGCACAGGCCCCACATCCCCCCCATCAGACACAACACAGCACAGGGTGTGTTTGGGGTGGGCAAATGTTCCCCACCAGAGTGTCCATTCCAGACCTCAGTGTCCAGTTCCAACACCCACATCCCATGCCAGGGTTCCCAGAGAGCCCTGCCCTGGGGTCTGCCAAGGGCTGGGTGAGGAGGGAGCCTGGGCAGGGCTGATGCTGCCCCTACACTGGTGCTGAAAATGGCAGGAGGGAGGAGATAACCACAGAACAAACAGACCAATAAACTGGGGTGAGTGCCCAGGTCTGGAAGTGGCTGATGGAAGAGGCTGGAGGGATGGTCAAAGCCCTGGGGCACCTTCTCACACTGGCCATGGCACCAAGGCCACAGACCAACCTCCTCAGTGCTGCACCTGCCTGTCTGAGATCCCTGTCAGGGGACTGGCACAGCACCACACACCTGCTGGAAGGTGTCCTGGCCCTGCAGACCCACACAGCTCAGCTGACATGGGTGGGTTTGATCTCCTGGGCACTTCCCAGTCTAGCCCAGCTTCTGCCCAGCTTTGCCCACCTCCCCTGCCCTCACCCCAGCCCAGCCCAGCCCAGCCCAGCCCAGCCCAGCAGCCCATTCTGGGGGAGCCCCATGGCAGTGCCTGCTCTGGGGTGCTCCAGCATTGGGTGCACTCACCCCACAGTCCTGGCCCCCTTGAAGGGCTCAGCAGCTGCTGAGGGGCAGAGAGGGAGGTCAGCCCCCACATCAGCCCCGGGGCTGGAGCTCCCCATGGCAGGGGAAATGGAGTTCAGTGACAGTGCAGAGCTCCTGCTCCTGGCTCCAGGAGATGCCCAGCACAGGCTGCCTCTGCCCACTCAGTGCCAGCCTCTCTCCCCAGGCCAGCACAGCAGCCCTGGGCAGGGCAGAGAGGGGCCTGGCCAGAGCTGGTGCCTGCAGCAGCAGCTTCCTCTGCATTCCTCCCTGCAGGCACAGAAACGCTCCCTTGCTCTTCTCCCTGGACATCCCTTTCCCCACCTGAGTGTGCCCTGGCTGGCCAGGCTGGCTTGTCCTGCTGCCCCAGGCCCTGCTCCCCACAGGGCCCTGAGCTGGCACTGCTGCTCAGGACACTCCAGGTTCTGCTGCTGTCCATGGCTGGGGCTGCAGGGAAGCAGCAGCTCCAGGGGAAGGTTGCAGAAAGGCTCTGGGCACTGAGGCTGAAAGGGGCACCCCAGAGTCTGGAAGTTCTTGTGTGGGAGCTGAGCCTGTGACCCCTTGAGCTCTCCCAAGTGCTGGGGCTGCACCTCTAGCTCCAGAGGAGATGGGACAGATGGGAGCACAGACAAAGAATTCCTGCTGGATTCTTTGTGGTGTTTGCTTATACAGGGGACCTGGATCCATATGTAGAGGAGGTGTTTTGTGTCAGATAACACTGAAAGAATGATAAGAATAATATTTTTTTTTTAGCTGAAATTAGTATTTGATGCATAATATACAATGAGAATAGAGCCCCAGTGCTCCAGGGGCTAATGAACGGCAGCCACCAGAAGACAAGGCCAGCCAGAGCTGTCTGTCCTGGCAGCTTTCATCTGGAGCAATGGAATAAACATCTTGGATTCCATATCTCGGCTATATGAAATTTTGGGGGCAGAATCCCAATTTCAGCCAAGAGTGCCTGCATGAGAAGGCCAGTTCTTTCCCATAGGAAAGAAAGCACAGAGCCCCAGGATTTCCAGGGCAGATCAGAAGCGATCACCAGAGGCCAAGGTGAGCCAGGCCTGTCAGTCGTGGCAGATTTGGTCTGGGAGAAACCCTTGCATGCAGTGAATTTTGGAGAAATACCAATTTTGGCCATGAGTGCCTGGGCTGCCAGGATGGTTCTTTTCCATAGGAAAAAATGCACTGAGTCACAGTATTTCAGGGGCACATGAGAAGAGACCCCCAACATGCAGAGGTCAATTGAGCCAGTCAGGCCCAGCCAACCAGACCTGTTCCCTGTTCACTTGGATCCACAGGGCCCCACAATGTCACAATGGTGGCACTGGATCCACGGGTCCCTGCACTGTCACAATGGTGGCACTGGATTCACGGGACCCTGTCACAGTGCTGGTGTCATATTGGATCCTTGGTTCCATGGGGCTCCGCTGTGTCACCCTGGCCCCTTGTTTCCATGGGTCCCCACAGTGTCACAATGGTCCCTTGCTTCCATGAGGCCTTGCAGTGCCAAAATGGTTTCCTTGGTTCCATGGAATGGAACAGTGCACAATGAACAATGCACAACTGCACAATGACACAGTGGCCCCTTGGTTCCATGAGGCCTCAGAGTGTCACAATGGTCTCCATGATTCCAGATAGTCCTGCAGTGTCACAGTGGTGCCTTGGTTCTTTTGGGTTCCTCAGGATCACAATGGTCCTTTGGCTGCATGAGGCCCAGCTCTGTCACACTGGCCCCTTGCTTCCATTGGGCCCTGTAGCATCCCAGTTATCCCCCCTTGCTTCCATGAGGTCTTCAGTGTCACAATGGTCCCATTGATACCGCAGTATCACAACTGACCCTTGGTTCAATGAGGCCCTGCAGTATCACAGTGGTCTCCAGGATCCCATGAGCCCCCTCAATGTCACAATGGACCTTTGGTTCCATGTGTCCCACATTGTTCCATGCACCCTTAGTTCCATGGGGCCCTGTAGTGTCACATTTGCCTCATTGGTTCAATGGTGCCACACAGTGCCACAACTGCCCTTTGTTCCAACAGGGCCTGATAGTGTCACAATGGACTCCTTGCTTCCAGGAGGCCTTGTAGTGTCACAATGGTCTCCTCTGTTCCATGGTGATGCAAAGTGCCACAATGGGCCTTTGGTTTCACAAGGCCTCCAAGTGTAAAAATGGCCTCTGTGGTTTCATCCGGCTATGCTGGGTCACAATGGATTTGTAGTTCCATGATGCCCCACAGTGTCACAATGGTCTCCTTGGTTCTGATCTATAAGAATCTTCCCTTGGTCCCTTGGAGCCCCAGAGTGTCACTATTGTGCCCTTGGTTCCATGAGGCCCTGCAGTGCCACAATGGTCCTTTGGTCCCATGAGGGCCCATGTGTCATAATGGTCTCCGTGGTTCCATGAGGCCCTGCTGTGTCACAAGGGCCTCCTTGATTCCATGATGCCCTGTAGTGTCACAAAGCTCTCCTTGGTTCCATGGGGTCAGTATGGCCCCCTCATCCCATGGAGCCCCACAGTGTCACTATGGTCCCCTGGATTCCATCAGGACCTGCCATGCTACAATGGCTCCTTGGTTATACAAGGCCCTGCAGTGTCACCATGGCCACTTGGTTCCAGTGGATTCTGAAGGGTCACAGTGGTCTCCAGTGTTCCATGAGGCCCCACAATATCCCAATGGACACTTGGATCCAAGGAGGCCTGCAGTGTCACAAGGCTGCCTTAGTTTGACGAGGCCCTGCAGTGTGGTAGTGGCCCCTTGGTTCCATGAGGCAAAGCAGAATCAGAGTGGCCCCTTTGTTCCATGGAGTACCACAGTGTCACTGTGGTCCCCTTGGTTCCACAGGGCCCCACAGTGTCACAATGGACCTTTGGTTCCATGAGGTTCCTCAGTGTTTCAGTGGCCCCTTGGCTTCAGGTGGCCCTCAGCGTTTATTCCACAGCTCGGGCGCGGCTCCCGGGAGAGGCACACGCCATGGGATCCCACGGCTCAGGCTGAGAAAAGAGGCACGGCACCGAGAAATCTCTGCCCGGCTGCCACAACCCCCCCTGGGCACTCGGAAACAGCTCCCACCAGCCCGGTGCCAGCGTGGAAAATCCACCCCCCCCCCCAGTCCTCTCCTGGCCCGGGGGCCACCGAGAGCCCCCCGGGGACCTGTCCTGGCTGGGAATGTCCTGCAAAGCCACAGGGCTGGACTCGGCTCTCCCGGATCCCGGCGAGGAGGGTGCTGCCACCCCGACCCCCGAGTCCCCGGGGCAGCCCTGATCCAACCTCCCCCTCTGCCGAGCCCCCTGGGGAGGGCGGTTCTTAAAGAAAGGTTGGATTCGAGCGGGCTGCGGGCACAATGACTGCACGTTTGACTCGGCTCTTGAAATGTGATCCACACCAGCTGATCTGGGAGTTAAAGATTTAGGTGATGAGTATGAATTTTTCTTTTCTCTTGGATTCCTGCTTTTCTTGTCATTTCCTGGCAATGTCACCATTGGTGTTCCCCGTACCTCTAAACCTGGACAAACTCACTTTGCCTTTCATTTCCCCCATTCAGATAAGGGAGGATTAAAATACTGCTAATTTTTTCCTAAGTCTATTCTCAAGAAAGGAATATTGAATGAAAGACAAAGCGGGTGCACGGAATAAACTGTCACTGATGTCACCTCCACAGCTCCCGCCAAGGGCACCGTGTGGGTGGGTGGGTGTGGGAGAGGCTGGACATGACCCCAGAGGTGGCCTGGGCTGACCCCCAGCGTGGGCAGCAGCAGCTCCGGGGGGATCCTGGCCCTGGGCCCCGCTCAGGTGAGACCCCACCTGCAGAGCCGGGAGCCCCCCTGCAGGATGGGGAGCTGCTGGGGCGAGCCCAGAGGAACTGGAGCCCCTGTGGAGCCGGGCTGGGAGAGCTGGGAATGTTCACCTGGGGAAGGGAAGGGAAGGGTGCAGGGAGAGCTGCGAGCCCCTTGCAGGGCGTGAAGGGGCTCCAGGAGCTGCAGAGGAACCGGGAGCACCCGGAGCTTCTCCCAAAATCGCGGGGTGGCCCCGGCCCCTCCCCCCCCCGCCCTCGCACCTGCCCCCCCTCCCCCCAACGCCGGACCCCGGCCCCGCCCCTTTTCGAACCCTCCGCCATCCGCCCAATCAGATCGCTCGGCCGCGTTCTGGCCACGCCCCCTTTGTGTGCTCACAGTGGAACGCCGCTGGCCCCGCCCCCCCGGCCGTTCCTCGGCTCCCATTGGCTGTCGCCAGGGGCAGCGGGGCTGACACCGCCTGCGGAAAGCGGCGGCGGCGGAACGGAGCGGGCGGGAACAGCGCAGCTCCGCTGAGCCCTGCGTGCCTCCTCTCTGCTCCCTTCTGCTCTCTGCTGAGCTCTGTACACCTCCTCCCTGCCCCTCTCCCCTCCGCTGAGCCCTCCGCACCTCCTCCCTGCCCCTCTCTGCTCAGCTCCTCTGTTCCGCTCTGCGCTGCCCCCTGTTCTCCTGCGCTGCTGTCCTGTTCCCCTCCCCTCCCCTCCCCTCCACACCGCCCACCCTCCACACACACCAAGGTGAGCAGCAACAGACACAGCCCGGCACCCCCTGCCACCCCAGTAAAGGGAAGAGGGCAGAGATGACCTGACCCCCCTTATTCCTACAGAAAACCACGCTCCCAGCCACACAGCAACAACAACGGCTGAGGAGACCTCACTACAAACTCTGCTCCACAGAGCCCACCTCCAGCCCACCCATGGTGAGCACCCCCAGCAAGGGGAGGAGGATGGACATGACCTGCCCCCCCTTCCCCCCCTTTTATCCCCACAGCAAACCTTGATCCCAGCCAAAGAACAACAACAAAGGGGTGCGGAGACCCCACCACCAACTCTGCCCCACACAAAGCATCTCCAGCCCTCCAGCCAAGGTGAGCACGAGTGGAGATGATCTGGGCCCCCCATAAGGGAATGAGGACAAACATGACCTGCCCCCCTTATCCCCACAGCGCCTTGATCCCAGCCGAACAGCAGCCACCAAGGGTGCGGAGGCCCCACCAGAAACTCCGCTCCACAACGCCCACCCTCCACACACACCAAGGTGAGCATGAATGGAGACAACCTGGCCCCCATCCATTGCAGAGGAGGAGGATGAACGTGACCTGACCCCCCCCTTATCCCCACAGAAAATGGGCCCTGGGATGAGCCGGCCCCCTCCAGAGCGGAGGAGCGGCAGCGAGGGCTGCGGAGCCACAGCAGGAACTCCGCTCCTTGGAGAGCCCCTCCAGCCCACACCAAGGTGAGCATGAGCAGAGGTGACCCAGCAGCCCCAGGCCCCTCCCCAGTGAGGGGAGCAGGGCAGAGGTGACCCCATCCCCTCATCCCCTCGGGGAACCAGGATGGAGACACCCCGGCCCCTCCATCCCGGAGGAGGAGCGAGGCAGCCCGGCCTCATCCAACAGGGGTGGAGGCTTGGAGTAGATCCGGCACCTCCTTAGTGGGAGGACAGAGAAGAGCCCGGACCCCCCGATCCCGATCCCGGGGCTGAGGACGGGATGGCCTGGCCCATGCCTAATAGGGGTGGGAGGTCGGAGTAAAGCCCGACCCCTCTGTAGCTGGAGGAGGGAGAAGAAAAGGATCCCAAGCTGAGCATGAAGGTCAGGGTTAAATGTGCAGAAGAAGTCTGCATGCTCTGTTCAATATTTTTATTGGTGACATGGATGAGGGTATTGAGTCTTTCATTAGTAAATGTGCAGAGGACACTAAGCTGGGAGTGTGTGTCGATCTGTTGGAAGGTAGGAGGGCTCTGCAGAGAGACCTGGAAGGGTTGGATGGGTGGGCTGAGTCCAATAAGATGAAGTTTAATAAATCCAAATGCCAAGCCCTGCACTTTGGCCACAATAACCCCCTGCAACATTATAGGCTGGGGACGGTGTGGCTGGACAGTGCCCAGGCATAAAGGGACCTGGGGCACTGATGGACAGCAGGCTGGACATGAACCAGCAGTGTGCACAGGTGGCCAAGAAGGCCAATGGCATCCTGGCCTGTATCAGGAATTGTGTGGCCAGCAGGAGCAGGGAGGTCATTCTGCCCCTGTGCTCGGCACTGGTGAGGCCACACCTCGAGTATTGTGTCCAGTTTTGGGTCCCTCAGTTTAGGAAGGACATTGAGATGCTTGAGCGTGTCCAGAGAAGGGCAGCGAGGCTGGTGAGGGGCTTCAAACACAAACCCTATGAGGAATGACTGAGGGATCTAGGGTTGTTTAGCCTGGAGAAAAGGAGACTTAGAGGTGATCTTATCACTCTCTACAACTTCCTGAAGGGTGGTTGCAGTCAGTTGAGGGTTGGTCTCTTTCTCCAGTGAACAACAGACAGAACGAGAGGACACAGTCTTAAGCTGCGTCAAGGGAAATATAGGTTGGATATTAGGAAGAAGTTTTTCACAGAAAGAGTGATAAAGTATTGGAATGGCCTGCCCGGGGAGGTTGTGGAGTCACCATCCCTGGATGTGTTTAACAAAAGACTGGTTGTGGCACTTGGTGCCGTGGTCTAGTTGAGGTGTTAGAGTATGGGTTGGACTTGATGATCTTGAAGGTCTCTTCCAACCTAGAGATTCTGTGATTCTGTGAATTTATCAGGGGCAAGATTGCCTTTAGCACTATCTCTGTTCTCTTTACAATCCCTCCTCCCACACCAAGGAGAATCTGTGTACAGTACAGAACCTCATGGAACCAAGGGGCCATTGTGGCACAGCAGGGCCTTGTGGAACCAAAGAGACCACGGTGACACTACAGAACCTCATGGAACTACAGGTCCATTGTTCCTCAGCAGGGCCGCAGAACCAAGGAGTCCATTGTGACCCTACAGAACCTCATGGGATCAAGGTGTCCATGTTACACCACTGAACCTCATGGAACAAAGGGTCCCTGGTGACACTGCAGAACCAAGGAGAATGTTGTTGGCAGTATGAAAGCTCATGGAACCAAAAGTCCATTGTGACATTGTAGGGGCTCATGGAACCATGGAGACCATGATGACACTTTAGGACCCACTGGAACCAAGGGGCCATTGTGACACTGCAGGGCCTTGTATAACCAAGGGGTCATTGCAGCATGGCAGGGGCTCATGGATTCAAGGGGATCATAGTGACACTGTGGGGCTCCATGAGACCATGGGGACATTCTGACTTTGGGCAACCAAGGACACCATTGTTACACAAGGGGTCATCATGGAACCAATGAGAGCATTGTGACACTGCACAGCCTCATGGAAGCAAGGGGTCATTGTGACACACTGTAGAACCGAGGGGCCAATGTGACACTGTGTGACACCATGGAACAAAGGAGACCATTGTGACACTACAGGGCTCCATGGAACTAAGAACTTGTGCAACAGTGAGGGGCCCAATGGAATCAAAGGGCCATTCCATACTTCAGGGCCTCAAGGAACCAAGGTGCCCCTGTGACACTGCAGGGCCTCATGGAAGCAATGAGACCGTTCTGGCACTCTGGGTCCCCAGGGAACCAAGGGGCCATTGTGACACCACAGGACCTCACAGAACCAAGGCCACCACTGTGACACTGCCAGGTCTCATGGAAGCAAGGGGCCATTGTGACACTGTGGAGGCAAGGAGACCACTGTGATATTGCTGGGCCTCATGGAAACAAAGATCTGTTGTGATCATGTGGGGCCTCATGGAACCAAGGGCCAATTGTGATGCTGCAGGGCCCCAAGGATCCAAGACCATGGAACAGGTCTGGCTGCCTTGGCCTCTGAGGGCTGTCTGACTTGTCCAGTGCTACCTTGGCATGTTGAGGGCTGCTTCTGATCTGTCCTTGAAACCCTGGAGTTGTGTGCTTTCTTTCCTGTGGGAAAGAACTGTCCTTCTCCTCCAGGTGCCCATGGCCAAAATTGGGATTCTACCTCCAAATTTGATTCTATCCAAGGATTGTTCCCATATGAAACCTGGCAGGACACACAGCTCTGGCTGGCCTTGGCCTCTTGAGGGCCACTTCTCATCTGCCTTCAAAACACTGGCAGGCTGTGCTTCTCTTCCCATGTAAAAAATCATCTTTAACATCCAGGTGTCCATGGCCACAACTGGGAATCTGCCTCCATAATTCCAGACATCCAAGGATAGCTGCCAGACAAAAGTTGCCAGGACAGTCTCAGTCCCTTTTGCCACCTGAGAGCCAGCTCTCATCTGCCTCCCACCATCTCCTCCCCATCCCTGGATCTGCAGGTCCAACATAGTCCCTCCCCAGCTGGACTCACTCACCAGATGCAGCAAAAAGTTGTCCTCCATACACTCCAAATCCTTCCTGGGCTGCCTCTTTTCTGCTGTATTCAGTTCCCAGCAGATGTCTGGTAGGTTAAAGTCACCTCCAAGAACAAGGGCTGGTGGTCCTGAAACATTCTCCAGCTGCTCATAGAATAAGTTGTCCACCTCTTCTTCCTGACTGGGTGGACGATAACAGACTCCCAGTAGGATGTCAGCCTTGTTGGCCTTCCCACTGATTCTTACTTACTTTCCCACTGATTCTTACTTTCCCACTGATTCTGACTTTCAGCTCCATCTTCATTAATTTCAATATAATCTCCCAGAGGAGATGGGACAGATGGGAGCAGAGACAAAGAATTCCCGCTGGATTCTTCATTGTGTTTGCTTCTACAGGAGACCTGGATCCATATGTTGTTGCCTCTGCGCGAGGCAGCGGCGACCCAGTTCGGAAGGGACACGACGGTTAACGTACAGACCGTTCGGGCAAGTCACTCACAACACTAGTATAGTGGACGGTGAAATGCGTTTATTTCTTGCGTGCGCTCCTTTATATAACCTCGGTGCGCTTACGTCAGCGCGGCGAAGCCGCGGGTTACAACGCTATTGGTTATCAACGTCGGAGAGGAAGGGACCCTACCTTCCCGTACACCATGAAATCTTCCGGATGGCGTCCCTGTCTGACCACAATATGTAGAGGAGGTGTTTTGTGTCAGACAACACTGACAGAGTGAAAAGAAGAATATTTTTAAATGAAAGTAGTGTATCATGCATAATATACAATGAGATAAAAAGGACACATATGATCAGAAGAGCATCTGAGTTTTTCAGAGGATGAGAGACTCATTGATGTTCCAGTGGCCAAGCCTGTTTATATTCTTTCTTCAGGGCTTCCTTGAGATGAGAGGTGACCACCAGAGGCCAAGGCCAGCCTGAGCTCTCTGTCTTGGCAGCTTTGTCTGGGAGAACCCTTGCATAAAGGGAATTTTTCAGGGGGAGTATCAATTTTGGCCATGGGCACCTGGAAAGATGGATGATTCTTTTCCATAGGAAGGAAAGCGCAGAGCCCTTCAGTTCTCCAAGGGCTGATAAGAGGCAACCCTCAGCATTCCAAGATCAGCTGGACCTGTCAGGTGGCCCCTGGGAGGCCAAACCAGCCAGACCTGTTCCATCTCCCCTTGGTTCCAAGAGGCCCTATAGTGTCACAATGTTCTTGTTGCTTCTGAGCTGTCACAATGGCCCTTTGATTCCATGAGGCCCCACAGTGTCACAATGGTCCCTGGGATCCATGGTACCCTGCAGGGTCACAATGGCCCCTTGGTTCCATGGGGCCACACAGTGTCACCATGGTCTCCACAGGAAGGAAAGCACAGAGCCCCAGTGTTTCAGGGGCTGATGAACGGCAGCCACCAGAGGCCAAGGCCAGCCAGAGCTCTCTGTCCTGGCAGCTTTCATCTGGGAGCAATGGAATAAACATCTTGGATTCCGTATCTCAGATATATGGAATTTTGGGGGCAGAGTCCCAATTTCAGCCATGAGCGCCTGCATGAGAAGGCCAGTTCTTTCCCATAGGAAGGAAATCACAGAGCCCCAGGATTTCCACGGCAAATTAGAGGTGACCACCAGATGCCAAGGTGAGCCAGGCCTGTCAGTCCTGGCAGCTTTAGCCTGGGACAAACCCTTGCATACAGTGAATTTTGGAGAAGTACCAATTTTGGCCATGGGTGCCTGGGCAGGAGGGATGGTTCTTTTCAATAGGAAGGAAATCCCAGAGCCCCAGGGTTTCAGGGGCACGTGAGAAGATACCCCCAACATGCCAAAGTCAGTTGAGCCAGTCAGGCCCAGCCAACTACACCTGTTCCCTGTTCCCTTGGATCCACGGGGCCCCACAGTGTCACAATGGTGGTGTCAGACTGGATCCCTGGTTCCACAGGGCCCTGCTGTGTCACAATGGTCCCCTGCTTCCATGAGGCCTTGCAGTGTCAAAATGGTTTCCTTGGTTCCATGGAATGGAACAATGCACAATGAACAATACACAACTGCACAGTGACACACTGGTCCCTTGGTTCCATGAGGCCTCAGAGTGTCACAATGGTCTCCATGATTCGAGAGAGTCCTGCAGTATCACAGTGGTGCCTTGGTTCTTTTGAGCTCCTCAGGATCACAATGGCCCCTTTGGGTGCATGAGGCCCAGCTGTGTCACACTGGCCCCTTGCTTCCATTGGGCCCCACAGTGTCACGATTGTCCCCCCTTGCTTCTATGCAGCCTTCCCGTGTCACAGTGGCCTCCTTGGTACTGCAGTATCACAATTGAGCCTTGGTTCAATGAGGCCCTGCAGTGTCACAATGGTCTCCTTGGCTCCACAAGGTTTGGCAGAGCCCCTTGGTTCAAGGAGGCCTCAAAGTTTCATCATGGTCTGCAGGATACCACGAGGCCCCGCAATGTCACAATGGACCTTTGGTTCCATGGGGTCTCACGCTGTTCCATGAACATGAATCCTTATTTCCATGGGGCCCTGTAGAGTCACATTTGTCTCCTTGGTTCAATTGTGCCACACAGAGCCACAATTGTCCCTTGGTTCCATTAAGCCCCACAGTGTCACTATGGTCCCCTTGGTGTCCTTGGTTCCACGGTGTCAGAATGGACCCTTCATCCCATGGACACCCACAGTGTTCACTGTGCTTCCCTTGATACCATGAGGCCCTGCCATGCTCTAATGACCCCTTGATTCCAGTGGGTCCCAAAGTGGGTCCCTGGGTTCTACAGGGCCCAGCAGTTTAACAATGGACTCTTGGTTCGATGACGTTCCTCAGACACAATGGCCCCTTGGCTCCATGTGGCCAAGCTGTGTCACAATGGCTTGTGATTCCATGAAGCCCAAGAGAGTTCCAGTAGCCCTTGGTTCCATGAGACCGTGGTGTGTCACAATGGACTTCTGGATCCATGAGTTTTCATACTGCCAACAACAGTCTCCTTGGTTCTGCAGTGTCACCATGGACACTTTGTTCCAGGAGGTCCCACAGTATAACATGGTCACTTTGGTTCTGTGAGGTTCAGCAGTGTCACAATGGCCTCCTTGGTTCTACAAGGCCTTGCTGTGTCAGAATGGCCCCTTTGGTTCCACGAGGCCCCTCAGTGTCACCATGGTCTCCTTGGGTCTGCATCGTCACGATGGACCTTCCATTCCCTGCAGCCCTGCTGTGTCACAGTGGCCCCTTGGTTCCATGAGTTACTGGACTATCAACAATGGTTCCCTTGCTCAAACAAGGCCTTGCAGTGTCACAATGGACTCTTGGTTCCATGAAGCCTTTCTCTGTCACAATATACTTTTGATTCCATGAGGTTCCAGAGTGTCCCAATGGTCTCCTTGGATCTGCAGTATCACAATGGACCATTGGTTCCATGTGACCCTGCTGTGTCCAAAAAGATTTTGGTTCCATGAGGTTTCAAGGTGCCACAGTAGACTCCTTGGTTCTCTGAGACCCGGCTATCACCAAATCTACTAAATATCAGAATAAGACTCCTTAACACTAATTTGGTGTTTAAGAGGGCATCATTTATTCAGACTTGAGGTCCAACGTGTGGTAACTCATAACCTTACATGGACATGTGATTCTAAAAGTGTTACTTATATACAGTCACTGCATGTGTATTACAATTTAGCCATCACCATAAAACCCACCTGAACTCCCCAGATTCACTCCTTGTTTTTTCTGTCACTGCACTCTTGAGCCAGATGTCGTCTTCTTCTCTTCCAACTCTCCCTGCTGGGAAAGCAGGCCCTGCATGCCTTGTTCCTGTGCTATAAGTTCACAGGCACAGGAAAAATGGAATGAACCCTTTTGGTATCCAGCCCAAGGCTCTGTGTGCCCAGGCAGAGGCAGGCAGGACGCAGAGCTGTCAGCAAAGGAAGGGCCCAGCCAGGTGGGGCAGCCAGGGGTGACGACAGCCTGCAGGGACAGAGGCACAGGGCATGGACACCGTAGGACAGCCTGGGCTGCACAGGGCACAGGGATGGGCAGCAGCTGCAAGGCCCTGACAGAGCCAACTTTGGCCTGCAGCACTTTGGCCATGGCTGCTGGCCCTGGGCCTGAGCCACGAGGAGGGGACAAGTGACCCTTGCAGGCCTGGGGCCTCATGGCCTCCTTGTCCCTGCTCAGCAGCCTGGCAGGGGCTGCCCCATGGTGCTGCCCTTGGCATTGCACATCCCCACATCCCAGTGGCCTGGGAAGAGCCCTGAGCAAGGAGGGAGGGACAGGATGTGCCTTGGCAGGGGCTGGGGCTCAGGCCTTGGCCCTTTGCATTCCTGAAACACATCCAGGTTTGTTCAGCACCAGTGACACCTTTCCCTTCTTTGTGCCCACCTGTCCTCACTGCCTGCAGGGTTCTGCTCTACCTGGAACCTGGGGACACTTTCTCAGTGGTATTTCTCTGTGGGACCCACTAAAACTTAAAAAACCTTCAGTGTTTCCATCTCACTTTGAGTTCTTGAGAAGATTTTTGAACTTTGGAAATCTGTCTAATCTACCACAGAAGAATTGAAAACTTATGCTTTTCCCAGGGGCTTCTCTTGCTTGGGTATCTCGGACAAATGTTCAGGAGTTTTTCTCACTGAATTCCTGAACTGAAGAGCTCAAAAAAGAAGAGGCCTCTAGAAATGTAAAATTCATCAGCAACCTCCAAGGGGCTGAGGATCCATCCTCATCAGAGCAGCAATGAACAGAAATGGGCACAGCTTTCTGGCTGCCCCAGCTTTGGGATGGGCCCTGGGCCTGCAGCAGGAGCAGCTCTGCAGGGCCCCAAGGCCGCGGCTGTTGTGCTGGCCTGGGCAGATGGGATGGCAGCAGGGGCTGCAGAGCTCTCAGGAGCTCAGGGAGAGGGGAGCAGGGCACCCAGGGAGCCTGGTTTTCCCTTGTGCCAGCACCTTGCCCATGGCTGGGGCTGAGCCCTGTGGGAGCTGCAGCTGCTGCTGTGCCCTTGCCAGGGGCTGAGGCTGTGGGGCCCCTGGCCAGAGCAGCCTGCCCTGAGCAGAGCTGTGGGGCCAGAGCCGGCTGGGCTGTGCTGGGGAGAGGCCCTTGGTGCTGCAGAGAGCTCAGGGCAGCTGGCAGAGCTTGCAGGGAGCTGGGCTGGGCTGAGAGAGCCTGGCAGAGACACCATCAGTGTCCATCTCAGCCTGGGTGAGCATGCAGGGGCCAAGAAAAGCACCCCAGGGAACACAAGTTCTCTATATGGGAGCTGAGCTTGTGACCCCTGGAGCCCTCCCAAGTGCTGGGGCTGAACCTCCAGCTCCAGAGGAGATGGGACAGATGGGAGCAGAGACAAAGAATTCCTGCTGGATTCTTCTTCGTGTTTGCTTATACAGCATGCCTGGATCCATATTGTAGAGGAGGTGTTTTTTGTCAGATAACACTGGAAGAGTGATAAATTTTTTTTTTTTTTAGCTAAAAGTAGTATTTGATGCATAATACACAATGAGAAAAAGAGGACACACATGATCAGAAGAGCATCTGAGTTTTTCAGAGGATGAGAGACTCATTGATGTTCCAGCAGTCAAACCTGTTCAAATCCTTTCCTCAGGACTTCCTTGAGATGAGAGGTGACCAGCAGAGGCCAAGGCCAGCCTGAGCTCTCTGTCCTGGCAGCTTTTGTCTGGGAGAACCCTTGCATAGAGGGAATTTTTCAGGGGGAGTATCAATTTTAGCCATGGGCACCTGGAAAAACAGATGGTTCTTTTCCACAGGAAGAAAAGCACAGAGCCCCAGTGCTCCAGGGTCTGATGAGAGGCAGCCCTCAGCATTCCAAGATCAGCTGGACCTGTCAGGTGGCTCCTGGGAGTCCAAACCAGCCAGACCTGTTCCCTCTCCCCTTGGTTCCATGAGGCCCAGCAGGGTCACAATGGCCCTTTGGTTCTGTGGGGCCCTGCAGTGTCACCATGGTCTCAACATTACCATGGGACCTTGCAATATCACAGTGGTCTCCATGGATCCACAGTGCCCTGCAGGATCACAATGGCCCTGTGGTTCCACAATGCCACAGAGTGTCACAGTGGCCCCTTGGTTCTTTTGGGCTTCTCAGGATCACAATGGCCCCTTGGCTGCACAAGGCCAGCTCTGTCATACTGGCCCCTTGTACCCATTGGGCCCTGTAACACCCCAGTTGTCCCCCCTTGCTTCCATGAGGCCTTCAGTGTCACAGGGGTCTCCTTGGTACCACAGTATCACAATGGCCCCTTGGCTGCATGAGGCCCAGTTCTGTCACACTGGCCCCTTGCTTCCATTGGGCCCCGTAGTGTCACAATTGTCCCCCCTTGCTTCCATGAGGCCTTCAGTGTCACAGGGGTCTCCTTGGCACTGTAGTGTCACAATGGACCCTCAGTTCAGTGAGGCGCTGCAGTGTCACAATGGTCTCCAGGATTCCATGAGGCCCCACAATGTCACAATAGAACTTTGGTTCTATGAGCCCCACATTGGTCCATGAATCCATAGCTCCATGGGGTCCTGCATTGTCACATTTGTCTCCTTGGTTCAGTGGTGCCACACAGTGCCACAACTGCCCTTTAGCCCAACAGGGCCTCACAGTGTCACAACGGACTTCTTGTTTCTGTGAGGCCTTGCAATATCACAGTGGTCTCCTCAGTTCCATGGGGACACAAAGTGACACAATGGCCCTTTGGTTTCACAAGGCCTCCAAGTATCAAAATGGCCCCTATGGTTTCATGTGGCCATGCTGTGTCACAATGGATTTGTGGTTCCATGATGCCCCATGGTGTCACAATGGTCTCCTTGGTTTTGCACTATAAGATTTCCCCCCTTGGTCCCTTGGAGCCCCAGAGTGTCACTATCGTGCCCTTGGTTCCATGAGGCCCTGCAGTGCCACTATGGTGCTTTGGTTCCACGAGGCCCCATGTGTCATAATGGTCTCCATGGTTCCATGAGGCCCTGCTGTGTCACAAGGGCCTCCTTGATTCATGATGCCCTGCAGTGTCACAAAGCTCTCCTTGGTTCCATGGGGTCAGTATGGCCCCCTCATCCCATGGAGCCCCACAGTGTCACTGTGGTCCCCTGGGTTCCATGAGGCCCTGCCGTGCTACAATGGCCCCTTGGTTATACAAGACCCTGCAGTGTCACCATGGCCACTTGGTTCCAGTGGATTCTGAAGGGTCACAGTGGTCTCCAGTGTTCCATGAGGCCCCACAATATCACAATGGACCCTTGGATCCAAGGGGGCCTACAGTGTCACAAGGCTGCCATGGTTTGATGAGGCCCTGCAGTGTGGTAGTGGCCCCTTGGTTCCATGAGGCAAAGCAGAATCAGAGTGGCCCCTTTGTTCCATGGAGTACCACAGTGTCACTGTGGTCCCCTTGGTTCCACAGGGCCCCACAGTGTCACAATGGACCTTTGGTTCCATGAGGTTCCTCAGTGTTTCAGTGGCCCCTTGGCTTCAGGTGGCCCTCAGCGTTTATTCCACAGCTCGGGCGCGGCTCCCGGGAGAGGCACACGCCATGGGATCCGTGGCTCAGGCTGAGAAAAGAGGCACAACAGCGAGAAATCTCTGCCCAGCTGCCACAACCCCCCCTGGGCCCTTGGAAACAGCTCCCACCAGCCCGGTGCCAGCCTGGAAAATCCACCCCCCTCCCCAGTCCTCTCCTGGCCCGGGGGCCACCGAGAGCCCCCCGGGGACCTGTCCTGGCTGGGAACGTCCTGCAAAGCCACAGGGCTGGACTCGGCTCTCCCGGATCCCGGCGAGGAGGGCGCTGCCACCCCGAGCCCCGAGTCCCCGGGGCAGCCCTGATCCAACCTCCCCCTCTGCCGAGCCCCCTGGGGACGGCGGTTCTTAAAGAAAGGTTGGATTCGAGCGGGCTGCGGGCACAATGACTGCACGTTTGACTCGGCTCTTGAAATGTGATCCACACCAGCTGATCTGGGAGTTAAAGATTTAGGTGATGCTTATGAATTTTTCTTTTCTCTTGGATTCCTGCTTTTCTTGTCATTTCCTGGCAATGTCACCATTGGTGTCCCCCGTACCTCTAAACCTGGACGAACTCACTTTGCCTTTCATTTCCCCCATTCAGATAAGGGAGGATTAAAATACTGCTAATTTTTTCCTAAGTCTATTCTCAAGAAAGGAATATTGAATGAAAGACAAAGCAGGTGCAGAGAATAAACTGTCACTGATGTCACCTCCACAGCTCCCACCATGGGCACCGTGTGGGTGGGTGGGTGTGGGAGAGGCTGGACATGACCCCAGAGGTGGCCTGGGCTGAGCCCGAGCGTGGGCAGCAGCAGCTCCGGGGGGATCCTGGCCCTGGGCCCCGCTCAGGTGAGACCCCACCTGCAGAGCCGGGAGCCCCCCTGCAGGATGGGGAGCTGCTGGGGCGAGCCCAGAGGAACTGGAGCCCCTGCGGAGCCGGGCTGGGAGAGCTGGGAATGTTCACCTGGGGAAGGGAAGGGTGCAGGGAGAGCTGCGAGCCCCTGGCAGGGCGTGAAGGGGCTCCAGGAGCTGCAGAGGGAGCGGGAGCCCCCGGAGCTGCTCCCAAAATGGCGGGCTGGCCCCGGCCCCTCCCCCCCCCCACCCTCGCACCTGCCCCCCCTCCCCCCAACGCCGGACCCCGGCCCCGCCCCCTTCCGAACCCTCCGCCTCCCGCCCAATCAGATCGCTCGGCCGCGTTCTGGCCACGCCCCCAC
Source organism: Phylloscopus whistleri (assembly GCA_017589585.1). Taxonomy (NCBI): domain Eukaryota; kingdom Metazoa; phylum Chordata; class Aves; order Passeriformes; family Phylloscopidae; genus Phylloscopus; species Phylloscopus whistleri. The sequence continues at coordinate 74,186 of JADMLD010000414.1, forward strand.
CGTGTGCTCACAACGTGGAACGCCACTGGCTCCGCCCCCCCGGCCGTTCCTCGGCTCCCATTGGCTGTCGCCAAGGGCAGCGGGGCTGACACCGGCTGCGGAAAGCGGCGGCGGCGGCGGCGGAACGGAGCGGGCGGGAACAGCGCAGCTCCGCTGAGCCCTGCGTGCCTCCTCTCTGCTCCCTTCTGCTCTCTGCTGAGCTCTGTACACCTCCTCCCTGCCCCTCTCCCCTCCGCTGAGCCCTCCGCACCTCCTCCCTGCCCCTCTCTGCTCAGCTCCTTCTGTTCCGCTCTGCGCTGCCCCCTGTTCTCCTGCGCTGCTGTCCTGTTCCCCTCCCCTCCCCTTCCCCCCTCCCCTCCCCTCCCCTCCCCTCCCCTCCCCTCCCCTCCCCTCCCCTCCCCTCCCCTCCCCTCCACACCGCCCACCCTCTCCACACACCAAGGTGAGCAGCAACAGACACAGCCCGGCACCCCCTGCCACCCCAGTAAAGGGAAGAGGGCAGAGATGACCTGACCCCCCTTATTCCTACAGAAAACCACGCTCCCAGCCACACAGCAACAACAACGGCTGAGGAGACCTCACTACAAACTCTGCTCCACAGAGCCCACCTCCAGCCCACCCATGGTGAGCACCCCCAGCAAGGGGAGGAGGATGGACATGACCTGCCCCCCCCCTCCCCCCTTTTATCCCCACAGCAAACCTTGATCCCAGCCAAAGAACAACAACAAAGGGGTGCGGAGACCCCACCACCAACTCCGCTCCACACAAAGCATCTCCAGCCCTCCAGCCAAGGTGAGCACGAGTGGAGATGATCTGAGCCCCCCATAAGGGGAGGAGGACAAACATGACCTGCCCCCCCTTATCCCCACAGCAGCCTTGATCCCAGCCGAACAGCAGCCACCAAGGGTGCGGAGGCCCCACCAGAAACTCCGCTCCACAACACCCACCATCCACACACACCAAGGTGAGCATGAATGGAGACAACCTGGCCCCCATCCATTGCGGAGGAGGAGGATCGATGTGACCTGACCCTCCCTTATCCCCACAGAAAATGGGCCCTGGGATGAGCCGGCCCCCTCCAGAGAGGAGGAGCGGCAGCGAGGGCTGCGGAGCCACAGCAGGAACTCCGCTCCTTGGAGAGCCCCTCCAGCCCACACCAAGGTGAGCATGAGCAGAGGTGACCCAGCAGCCCCAGGCCCCTCCCCAGTGAGGGGAGCAGGGCAGAGGTGACCCCATCCCCTCATCCCCTCGGGGAACAAGGATGGAGACACCCCGGCCCCTCCATCCCGGAGGAGGAGCGAGGCAGCCCGGCCTCATCCAACAGGGGTGGAGGCTTGGAGTAGATCCGGCACCTCCTTAGTGGGAGGACAGAGAAGAGCCCGGACCCCCCGATCCCGATCCTGGGGCTGAGGATGGGATGGCCCGGCCCACGCCTAATAGGGGTGGGAGGTCGGAGTAAAGCCCGACCCCTCTGTAGCTGGAGGAGGGAGAAGAAAAGGATCCCAAGCCGAGCATGAAGGTCAGGGTTAAACGTGCAGAAGAAGTCTGCATGCTCTGTTCAATATTTTTATTGGTGACATGGATGAGGGTATTGAGTCTTTCATTAGTAAATGTGCAGAGGACACTAAGCTGGGAGTGTGTGTCAATCTGTTGGAAGGTAGGAGGGCTCTGCAGAGAGACCTGGAAGGGTTGGATGGGTGGACAGAGTCCAATAAGATGAAATTTAATAAATCCAAATGCCAAGCCCTGCACTTTGGCCACAATAATCCCCTGCAACATTATAGGCTGGGGACAGAGTGGCTGGACAGTGCCCAGGCAGAAAGGGACCTGGGGCACTGATGGACAGCAGGCTGGACATGAGCCAGCAGTGTGCCCAGGTGGCCAAGAAGGCCAATGGCATCCTGGCCTGGATCAGGAATGGTGTGGCCAGCAGGAGCAGGGAGGTCATTCTGCCCCTGTGCTCGGCACTGGTGAGGCCACACCTCGAGTGCTGTGTCCAGTTTTGGGTCCAGTTTAGGGTCCAGTTTAGGAAGGATATTGAGATGCTTGAGCGTGTTCAGAGGAGGGCAACGAGGCTGGTGAGGGGCTTCAAACACAAACCCTATGAGGAACAACTGAGGGATCTAGGGTTGTTTAGCCTGGAGAAAAGGAGACTTAGAGGTGATCTTATCACTCTATACAACTTCCTGAAGGGTGGTTGCAGTCAGTTGAGGGTTGGTCTCTTTCTCCAGGCAACAACAGACAGAACGAGAGGACACAGTCTTTAGCTGCGTCAAGGGAAATATAGGTTGGATATTAGGAAGAAGTTTTTCACAGAAAGAGTGATAAAGTATTGGAATGGCCTGCCCAGGGAGGTGGTGGAGTCACCATCCCTGGATGTGTTTAACAAAAGACTGGATGTGGCACTTGGTGCCGTGGTCTAGTTGAGGTGTTAGAGTATGGGTTGGACTTGATGATCTTGAAGGTCTCTTCCAACCTGGAAATTCTGTGATTCTGTGAATTTATCAGGGGCAAGATTGCCTTTAGCACTATCTCTGTTCTCTTTACAATCCCTCCTCCCACACCAAGGAGAATCTGTGTACAGTACAGAACCTCATGGAACCAAGGGGCCATTGTGGCACAGCAAGGCCTTGTGGAACCAAAGAGACCACGGTGACGCTACGGAACCTCATGGAACTACGGGTCCATTGTTCCTCAGCAGGGCCACAGAACCAAGGAGTCCATTGTGACCCTACAGAACCTCATGGGATCAAGGTGTCCATGTTACACCACTGAACCTCATGGAACAAAGGGTCCCTGGTGACACTGCAGAACCAAGGAGAATGTTGTTGGCAGTATGAAAGCTCATGGAACCAAAAGTCCATTGTGATATTGTGGGGGCTCATGGAACCATGGAGACCATGATGACACTTCAGGACCCACTGGAACCAAGGGGCCATTGTGACACTGCAGGGCCTTGTATAACCAAGGGGTCATTGCAGCACGGCAGGGGCTCATGGATTCAAGGGGATCATAGTGACACTGTGGGGCTCCATGAGACCATGGGGACATTCTGACTTTGGGCAACCAAGGACACCATTGTTACACAAGGGGTCATCATGGAACCAATGAGAGCATTGTGACACTGCACAGCCTCATGGAAGCAAGGGGTCATTGTGACACATTGTAGAACCGAGGGGCCAATGTGACACTGTGTGACACCATGGAACAAAGGAGACCATTGTGACACTACAGGGCTCCATGGAACTAAGAACTTGTGCAACAGTGAGGGGCCCAATGGAATCAAGGGGCCATTCCATACTTCAGGACCTCAAGGAACCAAGGTGCCCCTGTGACACTGCAGGGCCTCATGGAAGCAATGAGACCGTTCTGGCACTCTGGGTCCCCAGGGAACCAAGGGGCCATTGTGACACCACAGGACCTCACAGAACCAAGGCCACCACTGTGACACTGCCAGGTCTCATGGAAGCAAGGGGCCATTGTGACACTGTGGAGGCAAGGAGACCACTGTGATATTGCTGGGCCTCATGGAAACAAAGATCTGTTGTGATCATGTAGGGCCTCTTGGAACCAAGGGCCAATTGTGATGCTGCAGGGCCCCAAGGATCCAAGAACATGGAACAGGTCTGGCTGCCTTGGCCTCTGAGGGCTGTCTGACTTGTCCAGTGCTACCTTGGCATGTTGAGGGCTGCTTCTGATCTGTCCTTGAAACCCTGGAGTTCTGTGCTTTCTTTCCTGTGGGAAGGAACTGTCCTTCTCCTCCAGGTGCCCATGGCCAAAATTCGGATTCTACCTCCAAATTTGATTCTATCCAAGGATTGTTCCCATATGAAACCTGGCAGGACACACAGCTCTGGCTGGCCTTGGCCTCTTGAGGGCCACTTCTCATCTGCCTTCAAAATACTGGCAGGCTGTGCTTCTCTTCCCATGGAAAAAATCATCTTTAACATCCAGGTGTCCATGGCCACAACTGGGAATCTGCCTCCATAATTCCAGACATCCAAGGATAGCTGCCAGACAAAAGTTGCCAGGACAGTCTCAGTCCCTTTTGCCACCTGAGAGCCAGCTCTCATCTGCTTCCCTCCATCTCCTCTGCATCCCTGGATCTGCAGGTCCAACATAGTCCCTCCCCAGCTGGACTCACTCACCAGCTGCAGCAAAAAGTTGTCCTCCATACACTCCAAAACCTTCCTGGGCTGCCTCTTTTCTGCTGTATTCAGTTCCCAGCAGATGTCTGGTAGGTTAAAGTCACCTCCAAGAACAAGGGCTGGTGGTCCTGAAACATTCTCCAGCTGCTCATAGAATAAGTTGTCCACCTCTTCTTCCTGACTGGGTGGACGATAAGAGACTCCCAGTAGGATGTCAGCCTTGTTGGCCTTCCCACTGATTCTTACTTACTTTCCCACTGATTCTTACTTTCCCACTGATTCTGACTTTCAGCTCCATCTTCATTAATTTCAATATAATCTCCCAGAGGAGATGGGACAGATGGGAGCAGAGACAAAGAATTCCTGCTGGATACTTCATTGTGTTTGCTTCTACAGGAGACCTGGATGTTGTTGCCTCTGCGCGAGGCAGCGGCGACCCAGTTCGGAAGGGACACGACGGTTAACGTACAGACCGTTCGGGCAAGTCACTCACAACACTAGTATAGTGGACGGTGAAATGCGTTTATTTCTTGCGTGCGCTCCTTTGTATAACCTCGGTGCGCTTACGTCAGCGCGGCGAAGCCGCGGGTTACAACGCTATTGGTTATCAACGTCGGAGAGGAAGGGACCCTACCTTCCCATACACCGCGAGATCTTGCGGATGGCGTCCCTGTCTGACCACATTTCCCCCCTCTCCATGAACAAAGGTTTTACGACTGAATAAACCCTGTGTTAGTAACAACTGATAAACGCAGGTTAGTAATAAAGGTACAAACTTGTTAAGCAGTTAAGTCAATTGTTTTTGTTCTAAAAACATAATATTAACTGTGCTCAAGCGAGCTTTAACAAATTGAGTTAACTTATTAACAAGACAAGGATCAAATATAAGCACAAGCATAGCAACAACAACTGGTCCTGCTAAAGCGGATATGAGAGTAGCAATCCAGGGAGATTGGCTGAACAGGGAATTAAACCAGTTCTGTGGGGAGTGTTGTTTGCTACATTGCTCAAGCCGTTGCTGAAGCTCTGCCATGGACTGTCTAATTGGTCCTGAATAATTGGCATAAAAGCAGCACTTTTCACTGAGTGCGGCGCATAGACCTCCTTGACGCAGAAGCAGGAGATCTAGTCCGCGCCTGTTTTGCAGCACTACTTCTGCGAGAGAGTTAAGAGAACGCTCTAGGTCAGAAATAGACTTTTGGATCCTAAGTAGATCTTCGTCAACCGTCGTTTGCAGCTGGCTCAGGCCTTGGTTTTGTGTTACCAGTGCGGAAACACCTGTTGCTGCACCTGTTGCTCCTAGGCCTAAAAGGACTGCGAGGCTGACTGCAGTGAACAGTTCTCGTTTCTGGCATGGAGAGTCAGTTTCAAGGCGAAGGAGCATCTCATCATCAGAATAGTACAGGATCCTGGGGATGACAACAACTTGGACACAGAAATCGTTAGCTTCCTTGAAATGTTTGATGGAACACATGGGGTGATACCTGTGGATTTGCAAGCCCACGTTCCTGGGGCCGCTGAGACTACCCAAGACTGGGATTTATCTAAAGTGACAGATGTGCTACAGATTTCCTTGTGGCGCTGTATTAGTTGTCTGCTACCTATACAGACTCCTTTCCCAGAAATTTGTTCCAGCGTGATTCCTTTCCGGTGGGTGTCCCACAGGCATTGTTTGGGGTTGTTGTCATTGGAGTAGCTGAACATAGCATTAAGGGCTACTCCTTCATAAAAGGGTGGGTAAGTGTCATAGCAAAGCCAACAGGAATTGGTGAGGTCTGGTTTTGTCGCATTTAGTGATGAAAATGCAGCTCTCAGCATACGATAAAAAAGAGCGTGTGAGGTTAGTTCTAATGCACTATGAAACGTTGGCGTGACAGTGGTAAGGTCAGGTGTGGGAGCATAGTTATGGTGGTTGTTTTGTTGGACTACAATTTGGTTGGGCCCAAAAGCGGTGCGGTGCTGTGTTGAAGCTCTGATAATTTGGACGATCATGCTTGGTTTTGTTCCCCAGCGGTAGATATATACTGACCACTTCCGCCCAAGAGACCAGATAGGGTCTCAGGGATGCAGAACTATTACATTTAGGTGGGAACAGGTTCCTTTAACAGCACTAATTTGCCCGTTTGTGCTGAACACAGCTCGTTTGCAGTTCTTTGGCCAGTAACTCACCTCTAGGAAGTTATCTTTCTTTGACGGGACCCATAGGTCACTGGTTACGATGGTTTCACATCCCCAGTGCTTACAGTACTCATACTCGGCATGAATGCAATGGCTTTGACCTGGGTTGACGCTGGGGCACCAGTATGTTCCCCAGCTGACATAGGAAGCAGGCTTCCCTTGGGAGTCAAGCCCTATGCCATCAAAGCTAAATATGTCGCTAAGATGAACAATAAAGCTAGGAGCATTAGAGACTGTTTTCGCGATCACCTTACCATCTTTGGGGTTGTGAAAGCTCCAAAAGCATGGTTGATAGGGGTGTTCATTTGGTTCACCTCGGCTGGCGAGCAGGCTTAGGAACAAGAGAACACAGATAGACGGATGGTGTGGAGTCCAGATCAGTGGTGAGGAGCGAGACCAGCAGGAGTGATCACGGCGACAGACCTGTCAAAAGAAACTCCGAGGTTTCATTAGTTGGGCTGCATAACACAGGCTTTACTGATTTTAAGGGACACCATTTGATGAGACCGTCCTTTTCAACTGCTGCATACCCTCGACCTGTCACAACTAATTTCCAGCCCGTCTCCCACTCTCCTATTTAATTTTTAATGCTGACTGGTGGGCCTTGTTTTGCAGCTTCTGTGACCCAGTGTTTTTGGGAAGGGGCTTGCGCTTGGTCTCTCCTGGGGAACTGATTTAACGTAGCATGGCAGTAGCTAGCAGGCGGGGTTGTTCTGCTGGGGGATGCTGTTGGTGAACCCTTCTGCTTTGGCTAGGGTCTCTAGCTTGGACTTCAGAGTTTGATTTGCTCTTTCTACTATGGCTTGCCCCATGCTGTTATACGGGATGCCTTGCTTTAGAGTAATGTCCCATTTGGTGGCGAACTCTTCTACTGACTTAGAAGTAAAATTTGTCCCATTGTCTGTCTTAATTTGCTTGGGAATGCCAAGCCATGCCATGGCTGTTAACCAATGTTGGATTGTTGCTTTGGAGTTCACTTTGGCGTGTGCGGTCGTGACAATCATGCCGCTGTAAGTGTCGACGGTCACAGCGAGCCAAGCTCTGGGCTTCAGCAGTTGGCAGAGGGTAAAGTTTGTTTGCCAGATTTCTGAGGCCTTGAGGCCTCTGGGGTGACTCCGCTAGACCATAGAGGGGCTTTCTGACAATGTGGACAGGTGGCCACTATGTGTCTGGCATTTGATATTGAGATACTGCATTTTTTGACAAGCGCTTTGGCTCCGACATGAAGGGATTCGTGCAGTTGTCTCGCCTCTTGCAAGGTCCATAATCCTTTTGCTGCAGCATCAGCCTTATCATTGCCGATTTGGAAAAATCCTTTGACGGGTTGTGACTGTTAATATGTATGACAGATACTGTGGCCTTGTCGTGATAAAAGCGCTTCTTCAATCATGATAGCTGCTGGAGACATTGAAATGCCTGGACCTGACATCGCTTGGCAGAGTTTTGCGACAAACATGGAGTCTGTGACGATATTGAGGTGTTCTGATTGAAACAGTCCACATGCTAACACGACGGCAGCGGCTTCTAGTAGCTGCACTGACAGTGACTTATCTGTCATTTTTACACACCGCCATTGTTCCTGAGCTTGCCATACGACGGCTGCGGTAAAGGTGTGAGGACGTGTCAGTGAACACAGTTTGTCCTGGCCGAGGTCGGTCTTCAACTTTCTGTGGGAGGTCGATGTCCACCATAGTTAGCAGTCAGGTCCATGGGGGTTTTGTTGCATAGCAGAGCTCTCCTGCAAAGCCGAAAAGGGCTAAAGCAAGGTATTCTGAGATTGCCACTGATGACGCTGGGATCTGCTTTCGGAATGGCAGGTATATTTTCGCAGGCTCGAGACCTAGGTGATTCAGAGCGAGCTTCCTTCCTTTCATGATTAGGTCTCCAAGACATTCCACTCCTGGATAAAGGCGTGTGATGCTCTTCTAAGGACTATCCACTATATCGGCTTGGCTGTGTCCAGAGGTCCTTGTGCTAGCGCTGCTATTCCCCTTCTTTGGTAAAGTGCACGTACAAATCTAGTGATAGACTTGGATTCCACCGGGAAGAGACTGCTGTGGATAGCTGTTGTTTGATAAAGTTAAGAGAGCGGGCAGCTTGATCTGAGAGGGTTTTTTGTTCCCATGGGTGTTTCCCTTTGAGGAGGTCGTGCAGCGGGGACATCACTTCTGGTGGAATGAGGATAACATTGCGCAGCCACTGCAAAGATCCGACTAACTGCTGAGCGTCGTGAAGCGTGCTGATGTTGCGGTGAATCTTGATTTTCCGAGGTGTCACGTAGGATCTGTTGAATTTTACACCCAAGAACGTCACAGATGGACCTCTTTTTATTTTGCTTCGGCTATTTCAAAACCGCTGGCTTTTAAGGCTTCAGAGATTGTTGACACAAGGGTGTCTACCTGGTTTGGCTTGGGAGCAAAACGAGGATGTCATCCATGTATTGGATGACGGTGGCTTCTGGGTTCGCCGACCGAACGGGAGCTAGGGCTCGGCTTACAATGATCTGACAGATGGTAGAGAGTTTACCATTCCCTGAGGCAAAACTTTCCAATGAAACCGCAGGTTGGGCTGTTGAGCATTAGGGAATACCACAGAGAAGGCAAATTGCTCTTTGTCTTGATCATGTAAAGGGATGGAGAAAAAACAGTCTTTGATATCAAGTACTGCACATGGTTGGTCTGTTGGAATAAAGGAGATACCTGGGAGTCGTGTTTGCACTGGGCCCATGGTTGAATCTTTTTGTTGACGGCGCGCAAATCGTGGAGCAGACGAAAGCCTTCTCCGCTGCGTTTTGGTATTACAAACACAGGGGTGTTCCATGGGGAGGTAGATGGTTCGACGTGGCCTTTTTCTAATTCTCGCTGGAGTAGTTGAAGAAGGATTGACATTCGAGGCTCAGGGATGGGCCACTGCTCTACCCACATTGGGTCTGATGATTTCCATGTTAGCCGAATTGGGGGTGATGGGTATGCTGCAGTGGCCCTTAGGGTAAATTTGTCACTCTGACATTGAGCTGGGATAAGGCATCTCATCCGAGCAGAGGTGGCTGTCAGGGGTCTGGGAGAACATAGGCATGAAGTCGAACTTCTCCTTCAAACTTCTGTCCTGCTTCATCATATACGATTATTGATATTAGATTTACACTCTTTTTTGCGCAGAAACTCCACCTACCCCGCTCACATTGGAGGCATCTTCTAACTTCCAGCTTGAGGGCCAGAAATCTTGTGGGAAGACTGTTACATCTGCGCCGGTGTCGATCACAAAGAGAAGGCTAGTGGCGACGTCTTCTCGGCACGACATGGGATAATATCCCAGGGACCTATGTTGGAGCCGTAGATGCATTCTCAGCAAATTCCCCAAGCTACTGGGGGTTTGCTGCTGTTGCATCGTATTGCCAGGGCCACTTGAAGGTTTGGTCTTCTAAATTGTCTTTCGGGGGCTCGGGATGTGATCGAGCCTGGCTGGCCATCGGCTGGGGGAACACCGGGAACACCTGCTGCAGGGGCCAAGGCTGGGCCATGAAGTTGGTGCTTCTCAGGAAGGTAGCGGGTTTGAACGCTGGTTGCTCCATGCGGGGTTCACATGGCTGGGCCGCTGGGTGTCCCAACTGGGAGAAGGCTGCATGCAGCCCGTCTGCCTCCTCCCGTGTCC
>JADMLD010000697.1:0-84030 GCA_017589585.1 Phylloscopus whistleri
CCGGTATGGGGCGCTCTGCCGCAAATTAATCCATCTGCATCTGAAAGAAAGTTTAGACAAAAGTCAAAGTGCTGCAGGATAACTTGACCGGCTCCTGACATCTTGGTCAATCCACAGAAACCACTTAGAGTGCAACTACACCCTGCATTGTAAATTTCAAGTCCGCAGGACTTGCTCTTTGACACCCACACCCAGCTATTCAGCAGGGCAGAGCAGCTCCGGGACAAATACACACCGACACCTGTGACACAGGGGACTACAAACAAGAGGAGACAACAGGGAGAGAAAGCTCTCGGTGAAAGAACGACGCAAAGACCGAGAGAACTCGGAATGAGATGACGAGGCGAGATCGGTGGTGAGCTGACCGGGCTCCGAGAACCCTCGGAAGAAGATGCTAACAGGATGACTTATTCCGAGCGCTGCAAAGACGGATGCCCCGAGATCCTGCAGTCAGAAGCCTCTAGCTATCCTTGCATTCCGACAAGTACTAATCCGCCAGAATGGATCATTGCGGAGGACAGCTGTCGAAACAGCTCAGAACAAGACCTGTAAAGACATTGGACTGGGTTTTATGAAGAGAGATGCAATTTTGATGCCTGCCTGAGCTCCCAGTCAAAGGTTCAATGAGATCGGCGCCTGGATGAGGAACAGAGAGATCCGAGATGCTAAGAATGATTCTGGGGTTTCCTCTAGGCCTCTTGAAGAGCTAAGGCTAAAGATATGAAAGACCAGATGCCCAAAATACAGAGAGTGCACAACAGACGAGAGAAACGACATGCCCCGAGACTGCTCTGCCCTGCACATCCCCATCTCCAAAGCTGACTCAAAAATCCCCCCCGGTGACCCCGGACCCAGCACCCTGCTTCCACCCCCTCTGTGAGCTGTAGCCCTCCACTTATCTCTTGGACATCTGGCGATGTGAATCCCCGTCAGGTGCAAAAGAAGGCCGCCTTGCCCCCAGGAGGTTCCTGCTGTCACCGGGCTGTAGTGTCTTAGCCAGCTACAATTAAAAAAAAAAACTCACATGAATGAGCAATCCTAGCAGTGCACACCCGGCCAAAGCCCGACAACTCTGCTTCTCACCATCTCCTAGAGAGCCCAGGTACTCGGGCCGCACGCTTCGGCCGTGCTCGCAGGCCGATGTCCTTGTCGCAGGGTATACCTGGGTTAAAAGGAGACGAGGTGGGTTAACCCTGTCCCAGGAATTTCCAACCTGGTACCATACTATCATCCCATCCCCGGGCCAAAGCCCCACACTTATCTTTTGGGTGACTCGGAGGGCCCCGTGATCACCGGTTAAGCTCTTCGTCAGCTACAATCAAGAAAACCAAAACCAAAGGATGACTTTAGTGTTATGTGGGCCAAATCCCAGTGAGTCGGCTACGCACCCTCTCCTAATTGTGCCTGGGTCCTTCACTCTCTGACTTCATCCCGATTTAAAGCTAGAGCTGTTACTGTGACTGGCATCACAGTTAATGAGAGGCAAACAGCCTTTCTGTGACTGCGGTGGATGCACCTGTGTGCTGTAAGACGTGTAAATGCATCCCCTGGGCGTGTGAAAACCCTTGAGGGGCCCTCACATGGACTCTGCTTCTCACCGTGCTGCCTTCAAAAACCCCCCCAGTAATTCCTAACTGGGTCACCTGTCTTCTCCAGGTCACAATCCCCAACTTACTCAGCAGAAGTCTCAACCTCAAACATCATCTTCGACTCAGGGCAAATCCCTGTTTGCGACATGATGAGTCTGCTGAAGAAATCTGAGGTATCATACTTGACACGACCGAGAATTTCAGGAACTGGCAGCCCTCCTAAAAAAAAAAACAAACAAGAACAAAACCAGAAATTTTAAAAGCAATATACCATCCCTGAACACACAACCCAAAATCATAAACTTAAATACTCCCTGTATTCAATGCTGTTTTCTTCAGTGTCTTCAAAGCCTCTTTTTTGCTTTAGATGCCCAAGAGCAGCTTGCTTCTGCTGAAAAGCTGCTTTAGATGCTCAAAAGCAGCTTGTTTCTGCTGAAAACAAGCTAAGCTAAGCTGAAAAACCCTCTTCACTGAACTGAGAAGGGAGCTCTTAACCCAGCTGATTCCCAGGAGGGAATGAAGCCCCTTGGCAAAGCCTGGGGTTAATATACCCCTGTTTGGGCCTGCCTCTCGTTCCCATGAGTCCCTGGAAAAGGGAGGAGACAAATCCCACCAAGTATAAAAGCTCTCGGAGGGGCTGGAGCTGTTTGGCTCCTATGACTTAAATTCAAGGTGGGTAAAGGGCTCTGTTTGGAAGCAAACTTTTCAGGGAAAAGGTAAGGCTTTCTTTTTTCTAGAACTGCTTGAGCAACAGGGCAGTAAATGAGGGAGATAGAGAACTTTGTGCTTTGGCAGCATAGCTAGATAAGTTGGATAATTTGTGGTGAGCTTGCAAAATTATTCCTAAGTGATTACTAAGTAGTACTCCATATGTGACTAAATAGGAGAGGGAAAACAGTAATGATAGGAATGGTGTAAATCTCATTAGGACCTTTAATTAGGATCCCCCTAATTTTATCTGCATTAAATTGTCACAATGGGGAAATGGGAAATAAAGGGCTTTGCTCCTTTGCTTTAGTTCTCCAAAATATTGGCAAAAGAAGGATGTATCTCTGGGAAGATAGATGGAAATAATGCTAAAGGCAATCCTACCTCTGATCCACTGCAGTTGTGTTAATTGTCAAAAAGTGGGACCGGCCTTGCCCTCCTGGCTATGGGTGTGATAAAGAGTGAGTTAGCTGGGAGGGGGTTCGGTTGGAGTTGGAGTCAGTTGGAGTCTGCTAGACGTGCCATGAGGAGGAAGGGACGGGAGGTCGGGAAAGGGACAAATGAGGTAAGCTACTGTACGAGGCACAGAGGGAGATAGGCGGCCAGGCCAAGGACAGAAGGCAGTGAGCTGGAAGAGCAGGAAAAAAGAGTAGAAAATGAGTTGAGGCATTGAGTCTACAGACTAGCTGCTGCCATAAATTTACAGGCCCTGAGAGCAGTGTGCAGTTGCCCATAAAAAGCACTAGAGAAAAGGTATGAGAGACTGCTAGATAACAAGGTGTTGATGCTTGGAATCCAGCGAAGCTTTTAAAGAAGTGCTCAGAGTGCAGTGTCCATCTCAACTTCCACATTTACCTCACTTTCAATCTTTGAAATGATGGGAAAAAAGGGGATTTTCACATCAATGCAAACCTTCCAAAAGGAGGGACACCTGGGCTTCCCCTGAATTTAAACCTTAGGATGATGAAAAGGGGGAGTTACCCTTAATGCTAGGCAGAATAGCACATTTAGACGCTGGCTGATGTGTCAAAGACTGATTCTTTTACACAGTAAATAAATATTTGTATTCCAATGTTTGTAGGGCACTTTGGAGACAGCCCCTGAATTCCATGACAGAGAAGAGCCATAGTTCCTGGCACCTGACATCTGGGAGGAATCCTCTGACACTGATGATTCGAGAAACCAAACCCAAAGTTTCAACGCCTGATAGGTAGATGCAAAAGACTGCTCTTTTCCTGAGGTAAGAAATACTTCAAACCTAACATTCAGAAGGAGTTCAAAATACACACCCAGGACTGTCGTGCCTCCCAAAGGGCTAAATCCTGGCAAATCTTCTCTGTGGTAAACCCTGAAACACTAGAAATTTTAGGAAGCCAAATTCAAACTAAGGCACAAGCACCTGTAAGGAAAAGGTACCTCTGTTTGAAAGCTACTGGCACCCTAATGTTGCAGCATAAATTGACGTGGGGGCCTAGGGGCTGCCAAGTCACCTACACCTCTGATGTTACAGGAATACTGCGATGTTTGCAATTTCACGAGTGGAAGTAAAACTGGTGCTTAGTCGGGGGCAGCAGTACCTCTCTGTGTCCACAAGGTGGCGACATTGCCACAGAGCTCAGCCAGGGACTGCGCTCCGGGGGCAGGCGGAGAACGGAGGCAAAAGTTCCCGGAGAGCCCTTTTTATTCCCTTCAGCCCCAGCATCTGTTCTTATGGTTTCAGGCACGTGATTGGTTCATTCCTAGATAAAAACATAATGGCATTAGTTTCAAAACTACCACCCATCTCTGGTCAGAGTTTCCAACATTGCTGTATACAACAGAGTGGATAGAGAGGGTTTCTTTCCAAAAGAATTTAGAGATAAATTCCTATTCTTTGGCAAACCTATAAACACGAGAAATTTGACAGGTTTTAGTATTCTACAACCACCCGTGCCTGTGAATTTTCAGGCAGCTTTGGGATCCTCTGGGATGGCCAGTAAGGCAGAGACGGATTAGAAAAGAACAGGAACAGCAAATGGGACACGAGAATCCCGTGGGAAAGTGGCACGGGGAGCACCAGAGAGAATAAAAATGGAATGGGGGTGAGGCATGGAGAAAGACAGAGAAAAAGACAGAATGCCAAATACATGGCAAAGGCAGAGAGATACAGCAGCAATGAGGGAAACAAGGAACCAGAGAGGAAATGACCGTGGCATGTGCCGGTGGGGGGGAAGAAGGGCGAGGCGTGGCGCAGGGATGGAGATGAGAGCTGAGGCCGGAAGGGCGGAGGTTTACCGAGAGAAGGGCACAACGACTGCGAAGGACTGGGCAGCAGGTGCAGACAGGTACGGGCAAAAGGACGACGAGAGGGACGAAGAAATAGAGTCGTGGTGCAGGATAAAGGGAAAAAAGGAAGCATGAAGAAAGATAAAGATGCAGGGAGAGAGGGAGGGACAGAACAGGGGGAGGGGTTGAACAACATGTGTTAAAGAAATATTGAGGATTCGTTCCTTAGAAGAAAAAGAAGAACAAGACAGAGTGAAGGAGTGAAAGGAAATGGGAGGGGGAGCACACAGGACAAGAAAGGAACACAAGACGCATCTATACAGGTGGGCATCAGCAAAAAGAACCGGGCTGTATTCTTCTGATTGGGGCCGCCTCTCATTGCCGTGCTGCCCAGGAAAAGGGAGGAGGCAAATCCCACGAGGTATAAAAGCTCTCACAGGAGCTGCAGTTGTTTGACTGCTCCTCTGACTTAAATTCAAGGTGAGTACAGGGCTCAAGAGAGAAGAAAACTCTTCCATGAGCTGACACCGCTTTCTTTTTTTGCTCTAGCTACTTCAGGCAAAAGGGCAGAAATAAAACTTTGTGTTTTGGCAGCATAGCTAGGTAAGTTAGACAATTTGTTGTAATTATTCCTTAGTGATTACTGTGTAGTACTGCACATGTGACTAAGTAGGGTGGTGAAGAATAGCAATGATATGAATGGTGTAAATCTCAATAGGACCTCCAAATAGGGCTATCTGTATTGTAAGTAAGAAAAATAGTACACTCCCCAGAAGTGTTAGGGTTATGTATGTGCCAGGCTCACTCCCATCTGTGATACTTGGTATTGAAGTACTGGTAGAAGTGCCCCAAAATGCAGCTTTAAACCCTTAAAATGCCTTTTTCAGCATTTTAAGGGTTTAAAGCTGCATTTTGGGGCACTTCTCAACTCAGAATGAGGAAATGGGGCAGTTGCCTCCACTTAAACCGATAAAATGACAAATGAATAGCTTGTCCCCCTTTAATTTAATCACCTAAGATTTTTGGAAAAGAAGGGGTTTCCTTACTTTAAATCTCTCCTGTGATGGAAAAAGGGGGATTTTTCCTTCAATTCAAATACTTCAAAAGGAGGGACAGCTGGGCTTCCCCCTCCATTTAAGTCTTACGATGATGAAAAGAGGGTGTTAACATTAATTCAATGCCATGAAAAATCATCATCAATGTTTTCCCTTTCCATTGAAAATAATGGAAAATGGGGATTCCGTATCAATACCCCTAAAAGCGTGGAAAAGGCAGGGTTTCTATCAATTGAGACAATTAAAATTGCAGGGAAAGCAGATTCCCACACAATTTGAACACATAATTATGGAGAAGGAAGCTTTTCCCCTCAATTTAAACCTCTATTCTCTTAATAATCCTTCTCTTTACTGAGGGCTCTAGGGAGGGACTGACAAGATAAAAGGGGAAAGTTTAAAGCTCCTCCCTGGGACCCTGCATGCTGCCTGCCTGCTCAGGTGCTGCCCCTAGGCACAACCCCTCGGCATTTTCTCGAAGCCGTGCTCCGTGCCCAGGTGCACCCCGCTGCTCCCCAGCCCCTGCTGGATGCTCTGACTGTTGTTCCTGGAGGGACACTTGGGATGCCCCCGTTGACTCCTCTGGACTAACAGCTCCTGGCACAGGTATGCCCAGGTAACCCTCTGAAGGCAGCTGGTCACACCTGGAGCTGTGACAGGGTGGAGTGGGGAGGTGAGGTGGAGAAAGGTCCTGCTGGTTGCTCCCTCCCCTGCACAGACCTTCATCTGCCCCTGAAACCCTGGGGTCCTGGGCTTTCCTTTCTGTGGAAAAGAACTATCCTTGCCTCGGTGCCTGTGCCCAAAATTGGCATGCTGCCTCCAAACTTGCTGATGTACTAGGTTTGTAATTGCCGAGGAAATTCCCCCCAGATCATAAGAAATTAGCAGTAATTTTTCCTTGCCAATCATTACTGAATTGCTTTTCTGTTGAAGTTTTTGATGCGTCCCTTGAGGGGTCAGGGGTTTGGCTGGGTTGTTTATGGCTAATCCTGACAGGCCCAGACCAAACCTGAGCACCCCCAATTGCTGGTCCACCCTGAATTTCAGGGAAATATTGATATAGTTTATAAGGACTCCCTTTGCCTGCTACACAGAGTTGCCATGCGCATCCAGGGAACAGATTTACTCCATCCTTTGTTCCCAAATGCCAGTTCTTACAGACACCACCTAAGCAGAAAACTACTAGAGGTATTTCTGTTTAAGAGAAAACTTCTACTACCTCTAGCTGTATGACTAAAATAAATACGTTTATTGATGGTCATTAGGGGAAAACTTTTAAGATAGGAAAGAATCAGTGGACAGATCCCATTTTGACAACATTGTATTATTTTGGGATTAGGACTCCTGCCCATACACAGCATGAGAAAAATGGTGTTTTCCAATTTGGTATTTGACAATTGGGTGACATAGATATTTTGCCACTTGATATTCTAGAACTTTGAAATAGACTTATTGTAGTATTTTGAAACTGAGTTACTTTGATACTTGGAACTCATCGTACGAGTGTTCTGAAATAGACAGTTGGAAATGTGGATTTCTAATACATTAAAACCTGATTAAGTGTAATAATAAAGCCAGGTGTTCTGATGTTTTGGAACTGAGTTTTGGGAACCTGAGAAATTGCTTTAACACAGGAGGCTGTCTTACAGATGTTTTGCAAAAAGACATTTAAATATTTTTGCATCTGAAGGGTTTAGTATTTTGAACCCAGTGCATGGCAATGTCCTTCAGCTCAGAGCACACTGCTGCCTCCTAAAATTTCGAAGGGTTGAGGATTTCTCCCAGATGCAAGCTGCCACAAGTTGGAAGCCTGGCTGCCCTTGGAGTGCCAAACGCCTCCTACAAACTGACATTGGGAACCTGGGGGCTGAGTTTGGTTTCCCACGGAAAGGGGCCACCCTTCGTGTCTCATGTCCTGTGTCTGGCACTGGGCTTCTGCCCGCTAAAACTACAAACGCCGCAGGATTTCTCACAGATGCGAGGTGACAGGAGTTGGAACCGGGGCTACGTACAAAATCAAAATCTACTTCTATTACTAATATAACAAAAAAATCTCAAATTTCAACTGTAATAAATCCTGAGAAAACCTAACTAGAAAGAAAATTAAAAAAAATATTGCCACTACAACTTACCCAAAACCCCAAACATTCCAAACAAATATTTCAAGTGCCAAAAAAATCTCAAACACTCTAAGTAACTGCTACAAAAATGTCCTCTCCCCACCGCACTGCCAATATCACGTAAAACAAATAAACGTCTGTCTTCGTACAGCACACCCATATAAAAAAATGTGAATATCAATATAATCCTGAAAATAATGACAAATTAACCCCAAATCCAAAATTTTAATTTAAAAAATACCCCAAAATAAACAAACTAAAAAACACTACCATACAACCAACTACCAGCAAACAAACCACACTACACTCTTCTCACTAGCAACTCTAATCACAGGATAAAAACGGAACAAAAATAAAAACCACATAGAATCCGACACAACAAATCAGAAAAACCAGCAAAAAAGATAAAACCGACTCACTAAACTCAGAACTGTACACCTCAGGCTAAACATTACAACAATAAACAATCAAAGCTTTATTTCTACAGTAACTCAAAAATAATAACCAATACTCTATAAAATTAACAAAAGAAACCAAACTAATGAACAACATGAAAAAATGGGAACTTCTAAAAAATAAAAATCACTACCCCAAAAAAACTATCTACAAAAATCTACTGTATCAATAGCAATGGTCCCAGAAATAAAACCAATAAAAAGCACCAAAGCAACAAAGCAGACTACAAAAATAAAAATATCACAAATGAACTTAAATTAACAACACCAAAAAAAAAAAATTCTAATTCAAAAAGTATATAAAACCACAGCCTTTAAAATATAATAGCCAACAAAATAAAATTCAACAAGAAAACTCAATTCAAAAACAACCTGCTCAGCACATAAGAAACATAACATTATATAAACAGACCATATCCATTATCAGACTCCATTGACAAACAAAATAAAACTACAGAATAAATTATGAAAAACCACCTGAAAACCACAAAACAGAAAAAACTTTTAAACATGTAAAAAACTGCACCGGTCAGGCTGTTCCTACACAATCTGAATGCTCACATAGAATAAACAAAACCCAATAACACATATCAGAACTCTAAAAAATAAAGCTACTTAAATAAACTTGACCTCAAATACGATCAAATCCATCTATAAAGTCATCTTTAATCAAAAACTAAATTATGCATAATAAACAAAACAAACCCCCAAAACACTATATACCACCAAATGAAATATGCAATAAAAACCACACATAGATACCACTATCTATTAAACAGCACTGCCAGCCTCTATATTGAAGTGTGTCTGTATAGAAATGTGCGCATAACTAAAATATATTAATTAGAGCATTAAACGACTACACAAAAAAAAATTTAAAAGTTCTAAAATGATACCATAATACAACATCATCTATTTTCTTTCCCCAATTCTCTATCAAGCACATTATTCAATACACACACAAAAAAATCATTCTTTACTTTTTAAAAGTAACTTCTCATTGATTAGCCAAAACGAAAATTTTTGCCAGACCTGTTTTTTCCTCTAAAACCGTTGAACTCGACCCCTCAGGCAGCCAGGGGAGCCCCGTGCCAGGACAGCCCCTGTTGCCAGGGCTCGCTCCGGGGCTGGGGCCGCTCCACGGGGCGGGGGGGAACCGGGCACACCACGGAGTCCCGCCGCTCCCGCCGCCCCGGGGCGGCTCGGCGCTCCCGCCGCCCGGGGCGGCCGCGGGCTCCCGCCGCCCGGGGCGGCCGCGGGCTCCCGCCGCCCGGGGCGGCCGGCTCCGCCGCCCGGCGCGGCTCGGCGCTCCCGCCGCCCGGGGCGGCCGCGTGCTCCCGCCGCCCGGCGCGGCTCGGCGCTCCCGCCGCCCGGGGCGGCCGCGTGCTCCCGGCGCCGGACGGACTGCGGTTCCCGCCAGGAAAGCCGCGCCTCCCCGGAAGCGGCGGCACTCCGCGCCCAGGGCCGCCACGTGCTCATGGCGCCCGGGGCAGCCACGTGCTCCCGCCGCCGGATGGACTGCGGTTCCCGCCGATAAAGCCGCTGCTCCCCGGCAGCGGGGCTGGGGCGGCCCCGCGGCGGCGGCGGCGGCGGCCCCGAGCAGGGGCTGCGGCGGCCCCGAGCAGGGGCTGCGGCGGCGGCCCCCGAGCCCTGCGGCCGGAGCGGACAGAGCGGCCGGGATGCACAGGCAGCCCCGTGCCGCGGCTCCCGCCCCACCCCCCCCCACCCCACCCCACGCCCCCCCCCTCCCCGCAGAGCTCGATCCGGCGCCGCTCTGCCGAGCCCTGGGGGCGCCTCATCAGCGACATTCCCGTTCCACCTCCACCATCCCCCCATAGCAGACAATGACTGCGGGGGCGGATCCCGCGATACATTCGGCGCCGGGGCACGGCCAGAAGTGCCCTTGATCGCAGAGGTACAGCAACTGCTGAAACTGAGACAAGGGCAGGCTTCACCTCATAAACCAGCACAATGGCAAATAAATGTATTCTCCCCTCCAATTTAGTGGCCAACAAAAACAGAAAAGGAAGCATTTCCCTCAAATTAACTCTCTTATGTGATGAAGAAAGGGAAATTTTCACCTCTTTTTACAGACAAAAACAGAAGAGGAGTTCTTTCCCTCTATTTAAACTTTTGTTCGCACAACCCCCATTTTTTTTTTTCTGGGGGAATGAGGGAGGGATTAGCAAGATGAAGTAAAAAAGGAAAAGGAGAAAAAGTTCCCCCAACAAACCCACACCGGCTCACCTGCTGCTGCTGCTGCCCAGCACAGAAGTTTGTCCCTCGGCACCTCTTTGAAGCAATGCTCCACATCGAGTGCATCCATGTGCTCCCCCAGACCCAAATTCGTTCCTGAGACACCCCGGGGAGCCCAGCACAAAGCCCACTCCTCCAGCAGCTCCATGGCAGAGCGAGCTGAGGGAAAGCCTCCTAAAGCAGCCCTGAGAGGAGAAGAGGGATCCTTATCCATAGCAAGGGAAGCCCGGTGCCCCAGTGTGTCAGGTGCAGACAAGGAGCTGTCCAGGGAACGAGCAGCAAGTCCCCTCTGCCCCTGCCCTCACACTCAGTGACAGCAGGCACAGGTGTGAGCGGTAAAGGATGATGAGGGACAGGGCAGCACCCACAGGTGTGAGCTATTAGGGTGATGAGGGACAGGGCAGCACCCACAGGTGTGAGCTGTTAGGGTGATTAGGGACAGGGCAGCACCCACAGGTGTGAGCTATTAGGGTGATGAGGGACAGGGCAGCACCCACAGGTGTGAGCTGTTAGGATGATGAGGGACAGGGCAGCAGGCACAGGTGTGAGCGGTAAAGGATGATGAGGGACAGGGCAGCAGGCACAGGTGGGAGCTGTTAGGATGATGAGGGGGCAGCTCCTCCCGGGGCTGCTTCAAGAGGCTTTTCCCTCAGCTCAGTCTGGCATGGAGCTGCTGGAGAAGTGACGTTTGTAGAGGGCATTTTTGTGGTGGTTACTTGAAGTGTTTGTTTTGGGAGAAGTTTG
The DNA here is from genome assembly GCA_017589585.1 of Phylloscopus whistleri. Taxonomy (NCBI): domain Eukaryota; kingdom Metazoa; phylum Chordata; class Aves; order Passeriformes; family Phylloscopidae; genus Phylloscopus; species Phylloscopus whistleri. The sequence goes on from JADMLD010000697.1 coordinate 11,190, forward strand.
CTTGGGATCTTTGGGGTTTTGGGTTAGTTATAATGGAGTTTTTTAACTTTATTTTTAATTAGGTGCTTTTAGGTTTTATTACAGTTAAAATTTGTGGCTTTTTTCTTATGTTAGCAATAGAAACGGGTTTTTATTTTATATGTAGTGATGAGATTAGCATATATGGTGTACTAGTGTTGTGTAATGATTTAAATTTTTGTGTGGTTTTGTGTGTTAGCTGTATGAATGTATGTAGCTGAAGACACACGGGGGTTTTGCATTTTATTTGTTTAGAGGCAGGTCTTTTTAAGTTTGGGGGGTTCTGGTCATATATTTAAGGCTTTTTTTCAGGGGATTGGACATGGGGTTATTTTTATTATATTTTGCTAGACTAATTTGTGCCCTGCTGTTCTTCTCTCCACTTCTGCCAGGACATTAGGGTGGAAACCTTTGGAAGAGGGACATGGTTCACAACCAGGCACCTCCAGCAAAAAATGGGTTTGGGCTTCAGGCTGAAACTGGGATTCCGCCTCCTAAAACTGCAGATGTTGGAGGATTTCTCCCAGACAAAAGCTGCCAGGAACGAGAGCTCTCGCTAGCCTAGCCAGATCTGAGCTCTAAACTAATCCCAAGACACTGAAGTGGAAGGCTCTCCTTCCTGTGGTAAAAGAGCCCCTCCTGCTTTCCTCAGACTCACTACAGGAGCAGAACATGCTCAGCAACACCTAAAATGCCTCCAAATTTGCCAGGTGTTGCCCATCTGTGAAGGGGCCATGCCACCTCCCCCCTCCTCTGCCAAGCCCACTGCCCCCAGCCCAACTCCTGCTGTCTCCTCCACTGTGGAGAGGAGCAAATACAGAGGAGGCAAAGGGAGGCGAAGACAGACCCTTTATTGGAATCATGCTGGGAGCGCCCAGCAGGCAGAGCCCCCTTGAATGGGGCAGTGGGGGTTACAAGGGTCTGGGGGGCCCCGGAAGACGGTCCTGGGGGCTTGCCCGTGGAGGCGAAGGTGGGGGAGGTTCAGCTGCGCTCCTCCAAGCTCAGACGGTCGAACAGGTACTCCCCCAGGCCGGCGGGGGCCCCCCCGGGCCCAGCAGCCCCGCCAGTCAGGCGCCGCAGGTTGGTGGCATGGTCCCCCAGCGCCTTGATGGCCTTCACTTGCTCGTCCAGGTAGTGGGACTCCAGGAAATCACAGAGCTGTGGGACAAAGGGGAGATCAGGCAGGGCCGAGGGTCTGGGGGGAGGTGAGGGACCCCCCAGAAGCAGCCGGTGGTTCCAAGGAACCCCTGGGAGGGGGAGTCCCGGGGTGGTCCCAAGGCACCGGCATGGGGAAAGGAAGGAAAGCATGCGGGGAGATCAGACCCTTGGGGAGGGCCGGTGGGGAAAGCCAGAGCACCACTCACGTGGGGGTCCCCCTTCTCGGCAGCCAGGCCGTGCAGGTCCAGCAGCGCCTGGTTCACCGACTTCTCCAGCTGCAGCGCCGCTTCCACCGCCTCCAGCGCCGAGCCCCAGGTGTCCCGCTCCGGCTTCTGCGGGGCACGGACCGTCACCCCGAGGGGCCCGGTACCCCCCAGGCCCACCGCCTCCCCACCCACAGCCGCGTCCCCCCCGCGCACACCTTGATGTCCTGTAGGAGCACACGGCCCCCGCGGCGCGTCTGGAAGCGCAGGAGCCCCTCGGCGTGTTCCCGCTCCTCCCGCGACTGCTCCAGGAAAAACCGGGCCAGCCGCGGCAGGGCCACGTCGTCCCTCTCGAAGTAAAACCCCTGCCGGAGAGAGGGGGGAGGTCAGGGGGAGTCCCCCAGGACCCCCCAAGTTCCTCGGATTCCTTCCGAGCGGCGCCGCCCCCACCAGCACTGGGGCGGGGCAGAAGTGAGTTTTGGGGTGCGGGCAGAGGGGTCCCCCAACCCCGGGGGCGGGGGTCCCGAGCCCCCCTACCAGGGAGAGGTAGACGTAGGAGGCGTAGAGCTCCATGTTGGCCATGCGGTTGATGGCGGCTTCGCAGTCGCGGTGATAGTTCTGGCGGATCTGGGAGTCCATGGCGGGACGGATGGACGGATGGACAGCCGGGATGGACGGATGGACAGCCGGGATGGACGAAGGGCCGGGAGCAGCCGGTTCCGTTCAAGCACTGTTGAAGCGAGAACGCGGCTGCAGGCGCTCAGCCCCTGGCGGAGCTTTTATAGCCCGTGCCCGCTGGGTGGGGACACGGGGGCACCCCCCCTCCGCTCCTCTGTCCCCTCCGGAAGCAGCGGGCAGGGCGCGGCGGCCTTGGCCCTTGGCCGTGTTTGTCACACGCTCCCGCAGTCAGCATGACTGGGCAGGAGCTGGGGGGGATGGGAGTCCGACCCCACGTTTGTGCCCCCCCCGTGAGTGGTCCCCCGGGGCGAGCCCCAGTTCCCTGCTGGGTTGGGGGCACAGGGAGCCTGGCGGGGGCTGGGGAGGAGCTGCGGGGGTGTTTTTCGGGTGTTCTGCCGGGTCTGAGGCGCTTTTAGTAGGTTTTATTAGTTTAATAGGTTACGGGGTGCGGAAGGAGCTGACTCAGCGCCGGGACCATGAAAGAGGAACCTGGCCCCGGGGAAGCGCTGACTCCGCGTTTCCGCCGCTCCGGGATTGGGGCGAACTGGGGGAGAGTGCTTGGAACTGGGCGCCCCAAAGCGCTTCCCTTCTCATCCCCCGCAGCTCCAGCGGCGCCCGGCTCGGCTGGAGCTGAGACCAGAGCCCGGGGAGAAGGCGGGGAGCGGCGGCCCCAGAGAGCCGGGGACCGCCACCCCAAAGCCACCCCCGCCTGCTCAGTGAACCCCGGGATCGGGACCCGGCCCCCCCACACGTTTTCCAGCCCCACGGACCCCAAACAACCCCCCGTCCCTGCGGGGGAGGGGACGGCCCTTCCCCGGGAGGGACCCATCCCCACTTCTCCCCCCTCAACCAGGACCCCGAATCCCCGAGATGCTGACGAACAAAAGGGGGTAGGGGGCCCTGATCCCCGTCAGGACGCCCCCGGGCAGCCGCCCCCTGCCCAGCCAGGTGGCAAAAGCGAAAGTGAAAGCGGCGCTGCCCTGCCCCCCCAATTTCTGTCCCCCCCCTTCCCCCTCCGCACCCCAAAATCCCCGAGGGCTCCCCGAGGTCTTTGTGGGCGCCACGGGGACACGGGGGCGAGGGCAGGGGGACACGCCCACGAAAATCGCGTTTGCCTTTTATTTCCATCGAAATTCCCGAGATACAAAAACCAAAGTACAAAAAAAAGAGAAGAAAAAACCACTGCGGAGAGAAGCAATGGGGGGAAGGCAGGGCCCACCCATTTTTCGGGAGGGGGCGTTCCCCGTGACGTCACCCCCCAGCACCGTGGGGGTTGGGAGAGGGGGTCACGCTGCCCCTCCCCGCCCCCCCCCTCCGCCTCGGGGACACGGGGGGGCCTCTAAAACCGGGGGGGTTGAGGGGGTGTAAACGGGGGGTGTGGCCCCCCCCACCCTGAGAGCCTCCGCCCCGGGAGGGGGGGTATTGCACCTGGGGGGGCCCTTCCCGGGGGGTGGGGACCCCCAATAAATACTCACCATACAGCCATGGCTGTAACCCCCCCTCCACGCCCACCCCCCCTCATTTTGTGGAGGTCACAGAGACACCCCAGCCCCCCCGTATCGGGGGGTGGAACCGCAGGAGCTCCCCCCACCCAAAGCACCACGAGTCCTGGGGTCAAACCGAGGCCAGGGAGGCTCAGCACCGGGACTGGAGGGGCACGGGAGGGGAAGGGGGGGTGTAGCCACCCCGATCACCCCCAACCCCCCCCAAAATCCCAGCTGTGGCCTCCAGACACTTATGGGAAAGGGCTGGGGGGGCCTGGAGGTGGGAGGGGAGGGTCCCCCCAGCTCGACCACCGCCCCAAAATCCAGGTGAACAAGTCCTGTTGGTTAAAAACCCTCCCGGCCCTGGAAGGCACTGGGGGTCAGCACCATCCCTGCCGGCAGGGCCAGTCCGGGGAGGGGTCCCAGGGGTGGAGGGGGGACAAAACGTGGCCCCCCCGAGAGTCTACGACATCTTCCAGATGGTGAGCGAGGCCGTGAGGACGCCGGCGGCGAAGATGGTGATGGTCTGCCAGGTGGGGGTCCCAAAGTGGGACAAGAGCCCTTCCTGGGGAGAGGGGACACAGGAGGGGGAAGGTCACCACGTGTTGGGGGTTCCCAAACTTCCCCCCAGAGCAACCTGACTCAGGGGAGCTGGGAAACGGGACGGCAGGGAGGGTTTGAGATACAAAGGGGTGTCAGGAAGGGATCAGGGGCTTGGCCCCATGAGGAATGGGGCTTTAGGGGCCTCACCCATCCACCCTGGGCCTGGATCCAGGCCAGCACGTGCTCCTGGAGATACTCCATGGTCCAGCGCAGGATGGTCTGGACCAGCTCCGGGACCTTGGTGCAGAGAGCCTGCAGGGAGCAGGGAGGGGTCAGAGGGGCTGAAGGGGGCCGGGGAGGGCCTCTGGGGAGCTCCACACCCACCTTCAGCACCAGTTTGCAGGCGAAGTAGAACAGGGCAACCACGCGGCCCCAGTTGAAGGTGCCGTCGGCGAACATCTCCTTGGCCACGCGGAAGAACAGCTTTTTGGGGGCGTCACACCCCACCTGCTCGATCATCCTGGGGCAGGGGACGGTGGGCACGGTCAGGGCGGGCTTGGGGACACCACGGACGCCCCCACAAAGTGGCAGCTGCCGCCCACCTCTGCAGCTCCATGTTGCTGTCGAGCTCGTCGCCGATGCGCCGCAGGCACTCGCTGAGGCGCTTGGTGTCGGGGCTGCTGGGCTGGGGCTCGCCCAGCTCGGCCACGCTCAGGGCCACGGCCTGGGGGTCCCCGCAGCGCTCCACGCGGTCCCGCACGAACCTGGGACCCCCGGCACTCTGGTACCTGCCGCGCCCTCCCCCAGCTCCGTGTGACCCCCATCCCTGTGTCCCACCTGGAGCCCAGGTCCCCCCGTGTGCCAGCTGGACCCCAAGTTCCAGGACCCTCCCATATCCCCCCCAGATGCCCCAGCAGCGCCCCATGGACCCCAAGTGCCCCCTGTACCCTGTGTCCCCCGGGGCTCCTCCCAAGTCCCCCCCCATGTCCCCCAATTCCCCCTTCACTCCCAAGTTCCCCCTTGCACCCCGTGTCCCCCCCCAGTTCTGCATCCCCTCAAGCCTCTCCGAGTTCTGAGTCCCCGCCCCGCACCCTCTGTCCCCCGCAGGATCCCTACAAATCCCCCAAGTCCCTCCCAAGTGCCCCCCGGTCCCCCTGCGTCCCCAAGTGCCCCCAAATTCCCCCGCAGTCCCAAGTCCGCCTGCACCCTAAGTGTCCGCCCTTGTCCCCCTGCACGCCATGTCCCCCAAGTCCTCACCCCATGACGCGCACCCCGTGTTCCCCCGGCACCCTCTCTCGCCCCCGCCAAGTCCTCTCCCGGTCCCCGGTCCCCCCCGCACCCTGTGCCCTACAAGTCGCCCCTTGTCCCGCGCCGGCCCCGCCCGTTCCCCGGCGGTCGCGCCTTCCCTACTCACGCCTTCAGCAAGATTGCCCCCGTCTGCATGATCTGGTCCGAGGAGGCCCCTGAGGAGAGCGGGGCGCTTACCGGGGGGGCAGCGGCCACCGACCCCGGCCGCCGCCGCCGCCCCCCCCGGCCCGTGCAGGCCGCGCCCCTCCGCGGGTCCCGCCACCCCCCCCCCACTCACCACCGCCCCCAGGGGGCGGGGCGGGCTCGCCGGAGCCGCCCCCCGGCCCGGCCCCGGGATCGCCGCCGCCGCCGCCGCCGCCGCCGCCGCTGCCCCCGCCCCGCTGAGCCGAAGCCGCCGCCGCCGCCATCGCGCCCGAACCACGTGGTCCCCGCCTGCGTCACGTGACACCGGCGGAGAGGGCGGTGCGCCCTGGTCACGTGATTGAGGCGGGCGGCTATACACCGGCGGGGCGGCCGCGCCCCTCGGCCTCGCCCCTTGGCCCAGCCCCGCCCCTTGGCCCGTCACTCATTGCTCGGTCCCACCCAGCTCCCGGGCTCGGCCCCGCCCCCGCAGCCCCCCGGGACCCCCGGGGCCACCCCACACTCCCAGCGGTCACACCGGGGGTCGCCGCCCCCATTGTCCACGGGGGTCCCGGGGCGACGCCCCCGAGAGCTTCCGCGCCCTCCGGCTGCGGGGCCCGAGGCGGCGGCGCCGGACGGGGCGGGAGGAGCGGCCGCCGGTGCGCGGGGGAAACCGGGGGCCCGGGGGGTGGTTCGGGCTGGGGGTGGGCTCTGAATCCGCGTGTGTGACCCCCGTGCAGACATGAGCCCCAAAAGCTGCCTCGGCTGCACCAAGCGCTTCGTCTTCCTCCTCAACCTCTTCTTCTTCGTGAGTGAGGCCGGGGGGGGTGACTCGGGGAGCAGGGAGGAGAGGGGGCAGATGTGGTACGTACATCTTGGGGGGACTTGGGGTCAGGGGGAGATGGGGGATCCTGGGCTGAGGGGACACGGGGGGACCTGGGGTCGGCCAACAATCTCCCAGTGTTTGTGGGCGCTGGGGGTCCCCGGTTTCCTGACTTGGACTCTCCCCGGCTCCTGCAGTTCCTGGGCATCCTCCTCCTCGCCTTCAGCTTTTGGGTCCTCTTCGACCGGCAGAGCTTCGCCACCGTGCTGGGTAAGGGACCCCCAAAGCGTGGGGTACCCCATGACGTCTGGCACCCCGAGCTGGGAGGTTCCCTGACCCCCCCACCGTGTCCCCCAGGGTCACCGCTGGTCAGCCTGAGGGTCTGGTCTTACGGCTTCTCTGCAGTCGGCATCGTCACGATGCTCCTGGGATTCCTGGGGTGCCTGGGGGCCCTCAAGGAGGTCAAGGTCATGCTGGGGCTGGTGAGTTGGGGGGCTGAGGGGGTTCGCGAGGGGTCACGGAACTGCGGGGGCTGGGGTAGCTGTGCTGCAACTTCCTGGGGCAACCGCGGAGCCACGTGGTGCCACCACATCCTGTGCCTGGGGAGCAGCAGCGGGGAGTGGGGGGACCCCTCTGAGCTGGCTCTAGTGCCGGGGAGGGGCTGGGGGGGGAGATCTGGCTGACCCCACCTTCCCTGTTTATCCCAAAAGTATTTTGGGCTCCTGCTGCTGCTCTTCGCTGCCCAGATCACTGTGGCCATCATCGTCTACACGCAGCGTGCTGCTGTGAGTGCAGGGGCGAACCCGGGGCTGGAGGGGGACCCCAGGGTCGGGGGGGACCCCGGGGTCATGGGGCAATGCTGTGCTGATCCCCCTCCCCAGCTGGCTACAAAGGTGGCCACCTACGCAGAGGAGCTGATCCGGGGGTACCCGGTACAGGGACCACCTGGGGACCCCCACGAGAGCTGGGACGCTGTCCAGCAGCAGGTGAGATCCCCCAAAAGGACCCCAGAGCCATCCCACGGCCAGCACATTGATCTCCTGCCCTCCCGCCCCCCCCAGCTCGGCTGCTGTGGCTGGAAAGGACCCCAGGACTGGGACCACCACAATGACGCCACCATGGACAAGGACAGGGCCAGGGACATCGCCTGCTCCTGCCTCAGGGCATCCAACAGCACCCACAAGACCCCATGGATGTTCCCCCACGGCCGCTGCCCCATGGCTGCCCCCCAGGACATCTTCCCCAGGGTGAGGCATGGGGGAATCAGGGGATCCTGGAGTTCTGTGGGGGGCTCCAGGTGACCCCCAGTTGTCACCGCAGGGCTGCAAGGAGAGGGTCCAGACCTGGCTAGCTGGAAACCTGGTCACCATCGTGGGGGTTTGCGTCGGCGTCGGCCTGGGGGAGGTAGGGGGCATGTCCTGGGGTGGGGGCCTGAACTGGGGGGGCCTGGGGGTGGTCGTGAGGCTGTGGGACCATAGGTCAGGTGGGCTGGTCAGCAGCTGGGAGGGGCCAGGGAGGGTTCAGGGCACGGTCCGCGGGGAGCCAGGGCGTTGGTGGGGATTCAGGGTGACCAGAGGGGTCCGTGGGGGGTTCAGAGTGGCCGGGAAGAGTGTCAGGGCTCCGAGGGCATCCGGGAGGGCTGATCCTGTTCTCTGCTCCCAGCTCTCCCTGCTGATGCTGTCGATGTTCCTGGTCCGGAACCTGGACTCTCGCTATGAGAAGCTGCTGCGGGGGCTCTGAGGGGGCCAGGGTGGTTTTGGGGGAAAGCGCGGAGGGCTTTGTCGTTCAATAAAAGCCGTTGGGAAGCAGCGGAACTGAGACGGTTCCGAGTGGGACGGAGACGGGACCGGGAGGGCCCCGCCTGGAGCAGCGCGGGCCACGCCCCTTTCCCTGTAGCCCCGCCCCTTTCCCCTGGGCGGGAACGGCTCGCGCGAGGCCCCGCCCCTTTGCTTCGCCTGAGGCGATTCCCCCCCCCCCCCCCCCCCGCTGCCCCTCAGTCCCACGACGCTCCCGGGACCCCCAGAAACCCCCGGCTCCCGGCTGTGCCCCGGGGCAGCGGCGACACCGGAGCACCCCTGAACACGATGGCTGCAGAGGGTCCCTGCACCCCAGGCGCCGTCATCCCCCTGCCAGGTGCGGGGACCATGAGGGAGCGGGGCGGGGGGTGAGGCGCCGGGCCCCTCCATAACCCATGTCCCCCCCTCAGCCCCTGCTGAGAGCGGCTGCTCGGACGAGTTTGCCCTGGACTGCACCTTCGCTGCCTGCGACCCCGAGCGAACAGGTAGCCAAACCCCCTGAGGCCACGGTGGCCACAGACAAACTCCCCCGGGACGGTCCCTTAGCACTCCGTCCGCCCCAGGGATGGTGCAGCCGCAGCGGGTGGTCGAGTACGTGGCAGCGATGACGGGGCACAGCGGGCAGGACGGGCGGCTGCGGGCACTGCGGCGGGCGCTGGACCCTGCGGCCGCAGGCACGGCGCTGGACTGGAGCCGGTTCCGCAGCGCCATGGGCGCCTGGATCGCAGCGTGCCGGCAGGACGGGTCAGCGCCGAGAGATGGGGCAGCACCTGGGTCCAGCTGGACCGGTCAGTGGTGCTGACCCGTGGCTCCGTCCATGCAGGGCCGAGGAGCAGGACGTGGTGACTGGTGACACCGGATCAGTGCCGGCGGGTGGGTGTTGGCACAGGAAAAGGGAGTCAGGGTGGCCCCAATGGGGACACAAACAACGCGCTGTGTCCCGTCTCGCAGAGGACAATGGGCGTGCATCCCCAGCAGCTGCGCAGCTCCAGGGTGACAACACGGACGTCACCACCCCGTAAGTGACCGCTGCAGGGACACCCTGCCATCCCTGACTGTGCTCCCAGGAGCACTCCGAGACCAGTGGGACTCCCCAGCAGCGCCGAGGCCGCGGGGCTGCGGATCCGTGCCCGGCAACTGGCGGCCCAGAATGCCAAACTGCAGCGGGATGCTGAGCTGGCCGAGGAGCTCAACGCCCGCCTGGCCGAGGAGATTGCGCAGCTCCGGGCACAGCTGCGAAGGTGCTCCTGAGGGGCTCCCGGGCACGGGGTCTGGGTCAGCATCCTGGGAATGCTGAAATGCCGTTTTCCCCCCGGCAGCAGTCGGCAAGCACTGGATCAGGCCAGGGTGGCCGTCGAGGAGCTGGACGACATGAAGGCCACAGTGAAGCGCCTGGAGGAGGAGAACACAGAGCTCCGGCGGCAGGCACGGCAGGCGGTGAGAGGCTAAGCTGAGGCACCACAGCTTAACATGGGTGTAATGTACAGTGTCACACCCGGCCCCCTCATGGCCATGCCATCCCCCAGGATAAGGAGCAGCGCAGCCTGTGCTCGCAGGCTGAGGGTCTACAGGAGGAGGTGAGCCTGGCGCCGGGGTCTGCCTCAGCGGGGCAGTGCCACGGGGAACCCCAGCCCTGTCTCACCCCTGGCAGAACCAGCGGCTCCTCGCCGAGGGCCAGGGACTGCGCGAGCAGATCCAGGCGCAGGCGGCCCGGATGGCCAGCCTGGAGGTGAGCGGTGGCACAGTGGCCGTGGTGGGCGGTGCTGGGGACTTGTGTTAGACAGTGATGAAGAACCCCTGTCCCCATTGCTCTGTCCAGGCCCAGCTCTGCCGTGGCACTGCCCTGCTCTCTGCCCGGGACGCAGCTCTTGCCCAGGTGAGCGCTGCCCAGTGACACTGCCACCACCTCAGCTGTCACCGGGGCCACCCCCAGCCCTCTCCCACAGCCCCTCATGTCCAGGCCCTGTCCCACAGGCAGGGCAGCGGGCGCAGGAGCTAACAGCAGCACTGGAGGAGTACGAGCGGGTGGTGCAGGTACGGCACGACTGGCCTCAGTGTGAGCCCAGACAGTGGCCACAGAGCCCCTGGGCCACAGCAGAGCCCCATGGTGGCCACTCTCTATGTGGGGGTCAGGGGCAGAGGGTGACCATCCCCTTCTCCCCCCAGGAATTGCGTCTGGAGACGACGCGGCTGCGGCAGCAGCTGGGCCAGATGCGGGATGCCTGGGCCATGTACGAAGGGACACGTGGGATGGGGACATTCTCAGGACACTCTGGAGTCCTCAGCTCAGCCTCCTCACCCTCCTCTCCCTCCCACAGGCGCCCGTGGTGCCCGCGCAGCCAGCTGGACATCCAGGCCACGGCGGCGGTGAGCCAGGTAATGGTGGGGTCAGGGGACACCCTGCAGGGTCCCCTCAGCCACTGACCCAGAGGCTCTGCCCAGGGGACAGGGGACAAGGAGGAGGAGGAGGACACAGGGACGGCGCTGTCCGGAGGAGGAGGCCTGGTGGGGAGCAGTGAGGAGGTGGCCGAGGCGCTGGTCCCACAGGCGCCGTTGTCACCGTTGACGCCCTGGACACCGCTGTCACCATGGGCTCTGGCACTGCTGGCGCTGCTGGCCCTGCTCTACCTCCTGCCCTGCAAGTGGCCCCAGCCCGAGCTGCGCTACAGGAGCCCCCCGCCCCTGTGAGACCCCCAGTAAAGACCAGCTGGGCACTGCTGTGTCCAGCCCATTCCAGTTCCCCCAAATGCTCGTCGCAGTCCGCCCAGTTCCTCCCAGAACAGGGTCAGAGTCAGGGTGTCAATATCAGCTTTATGGGTGCTTCAGGGGGGCCAGGCTGGGCCCCCTCATCTCTCCGTGGCTCCAGGAGATCCCGGTGCAGCCCCCAAGGGCTTCCAGCAGGGAACTGGGGAGTCCCCGTTTCTCACCAGTGGCTCAGGCCAGCCTGGACAGGGGCAGAGGGTGAGGACTTGATGATCCAGGGGCCTCCCCTGGCCCCCCTCAGGACATTCCCGGTGATCCCAGTATCCAGGAGCCCTCCTGGTACCTGTGTCTGTCCCCAAGTACTGCTCGGCCACTCAGGTCCCGTCCTGCTCCGATGTCGGGGGTCCCTGTGCGGGCTGGGGGGGCTGAGGGGAGTGACCTCCCAGTGCTCCCCAGTGCTCCCAGTGTCCACAGTGCTCCCAGTGACCCCAAGACAGCCAGCACCCACAGTGTCCCCCGTGTCCCCAACACACACAGCACCCCCCGTGCCCCCACCACCCCCGGTGCCCACAGTAACGCCATCCCCTCCAGCGTCCCCCATGCCCTTCAGTGCCCCCAGTGTCCCCACCTGGGCACAGGGTCTCCTCCACAGCACCCAGGCCGCCACCACCAGGCCCAGGGCCCCCCCAACTCCCCCCAGCAGCACCAGCCCGTGTCCAGCAGGGCTGGGGGGTTTCTGCCTGGCCCCCAAGGTCCCCTCGTGCCGCACTGCTGGGCTGGTCAGCGCCGGGTCTGGGGGGAGACGGAGGTCAGCAGCTGCCCTGGGGGGTTTACAGGGGTGTCTCGGGGGTCCCGGGGGGTACCTGGGTGGCAGCGCAAGCGGGCGCAGCCGGGGAAGTGGGCGGGTCTCCCTTGCAGCCCCCTCAGGTGCTGCGCCAGCGTCTCCAGCAGCTGCGACACGTTCACCATCTCCAGCTGGACACAGCCCTGGGGGTCCTGGGGGAGTGTCACAGGAGCCCCCCCGGGGGACCCCAGACCCCTTCTGAACCACCCTGGGAAACACCAGAAATGCCCCAGAGCTGCTGCACCGCCCAAGAGCCCCAGAGCAACCCTGGACACCTCAGGGCACCCCAGACCCCCGCAAGGTCCCCAGAGCCCCTCGGGCCCCCAGACTCACCTTGGCTCTCCAGGAGCACCCCATAACCGTCCACCTGGAGCCTCCCAAACCCCCCCCCCCCCCACTTTCCAGGACCCCCAAGCCCCCTCAGAGCCCGCCCAGGGACGCCCACCCACCTGGATGTGACATTCGGCCACGAAGTGGAGCTGGGCAAGGAGGGTCCTGAGCAGGGGGACCAAATCCTTCCCTGCCACCCCCAACATTCGCTGCAGAGCCAGTGCCCCGAAGTGAAGCCCCCAGAGATCGGAGCAGGCACTGTCCTGGTGGGGGCAGGAGAGTTGGGGATTTGGGGGGACACAGGTCAGGGTCAGAGGTGTCGGGGATGCAGGAAGAGGGTGGGATCTGGGGGGTTCTCGCTCACCGGCTCCAGGTTGCTGGGCATTGCCACGGGGTAGTCGAGGAGCAGCCAGGGGGTCTGTGGGAGGGGTCAGGGGGTCCCAAAAAACAGCCCAGAGGGCTGAGGGGGGTGCTCAGGGGGTCCCCAACAACCCTTTGGGGGTGAAGGGCTGCAGTCAGGGGGTTTTCGGGACCCAGGGTGGGGCCCTCCCTGGGGAATGAGGGAGTGCAGGGGGGGCACAGGGGAATCCCTTGGGTCTCAGGGGGATCCGGGAGGTCCCGAGAGGATCCCGGAGGTCGGGGGGCATACCGGGGTGCGCGGGAGGGGCTCCTGGGGGCGAGGGTCTCACCAGGTTGTTCAGGTGGGCGCTGAAGGTGCTGCTGACGGGGTTAAAGCTGAAGGAGCAGCAGCTGCCGAGGGTGGGCACGGCCAGGACGAGCAGGAGCGGCACCTAGGGGGCACCGGGGGGCGGCTCTGGGCGTCCCAGGGGGCTCTCACGGGGGTCCCAGGAGGGGCGCAGGTCAAATTGCGCGGGGCGGGGGCTTCCCCACTTACCAGAGCAGAGCTGGGTGGAAGCAAGTCCATGGCGGTGCCGAGCTGCGGGTGGCGCACGGGAACCCGCGAGCGCTCCCGGAGCCACCCTCGGGACCCCGCCGGGACCCCTCGGGCCGCGGCGGAGCCGCCGCCGAAAGCGAAAGTGGGACCGAGCCGGGACAGGGCCCAGGAAACCCGAGGGGGCGGCGGGACGTCCTGAGCCTCCCCGTCCCTCCCTCGCTCCCTCCCCGCGGACCCCCCCCGCCCCTGCCTCACCGCGGGGACTCCCCCCCGAATCCCACGGGGGCTGCGGCGCCCAGGACCCCCCGCCCGTCCCCGCAGAGCTTTGGGTGCGGCTGCCCCGGGCGAGGGAGGGGGGCTCGGGTGTCCGGGCACGTGCGAGGGCGGGGCACCCCCAAAATAGCCCCCCCACTCCAGCCCGGGACGGCCCCCCCAGAAACAGAGACAGGACAGCGGCTGCGGCTCGGAGCGGTTTATTGGGGTGGGGGTCGCGGGGGTGGGGGCACAGTGTGAGGTCTGAAACCCCCGCAGATTTGGGGGTGTTCTGGGGGCGTCTCAGGGACCGCCCCCTGGCAGCCAAAGGCAGCGGGGGCGGGTGCAGCGCAGCTCCAGCTCCCGCTCGGCGCCAGCGGGGGGGTCCTGCCCCGGAGCCCCCACGAGTCCCGCCGGGACCCCCCAAACGCGGGGGACGCTCACGGCAGAGGCCCAGTCGCAGTCCTGGGTGGGGGGGACACAAAAGGGACAGCTGGGGTGATGTCCCCCCTCACCCCAAATCCCCAGCACAGCAGCCGTCCCATGGGTTGGGACCCCCAAAAAGTCACTGCGATCCGCCCGGTGTCACCGCCCACCGACTCATGTCCCCGCATTCTGTCCCCCCCCCGCCATTTCCCCCCCTGCCCCTCCACTCACCGCGTCCCCCCCGCAGAGCCAGAGCCCATCCGGGTGCTGTCGCGCCAGGTGACATCCGGACCGCCGGGAATTCCCGGGAAGCACCGCCAGGGCATCCCCCGGGAGCCCCGCGGCCACCAGAGCCTGGGAACACGGGGGAAGGGGGAGTGTCACCGGGGCGGGGGGGCCTGGGATGACGGAAGGGGACATGGGGCCTACGGGAGGGCTTCAGGGGGGCGCACGGGGGACATACGGGAACTCCCGGGGGTCCTACATAGGGGCTTATGGGGGGGCACATAGGGGGATGACAGAGAGGCACCCTGGGGTCCCGGTGGGTTGCAGTGGGGAGGTGGCACGGGGGGGTCACCCGGGGTGTCACAGGTGTCACTCAGGGGGGCAGCAGGGAGGTCCCGCGGTTCCGCACCTTCCGTAGCCGCTGTGCGGGGCCGACGCCGCCAGGAGGCGCCACCACCACGACACAGTTTCCGAGCGCCAGCGCCGGGGGGAGGAGCTCCAGCGCCAGGGGGCGGGGCCAGCCCCAGGCCACGCCCAGCACCCCGAGCGGCCGCCGAGTCACCAGGGCCCGTCCCCCGGGCACCTCCTGCAGCGGGATTAGTCACACCCACTCAGAGGCCACGCCCACTCACAAACACCCGGGTTTCTGCCCCGCTCGCTCACGTTCCGCCCTCTTCCCGGCCCCACCCCTTTAACCACGCCCACCTGCACGGCCCCGCCCGCGCGCTCCACGCGCGCCGCCCAGAGTAGCAGCGTCCTCTGCAGGGTTCCGTCGGTGTCGCCGGTGTGGCCGTCCTTGGGGGTCCCGTGTCCCCCTCCCAGCGCCACTGACGCCCCCCGCAACACCCGGGCCCGCGACGTCCCCGGCAGCCGCCCCCACCTGCGGGAGTAGGGGGCGTTGGGGACAGGCCCCCCTCTCCAAGGGGGTCCCATCGTCGGGGACACCCCGGAAGGGCCACCTCCCACCCCCGTCACTCACCCCGGGGCCGCCTTGCGGGCAGCAGCCACGGCCTGAGCCAGCTCGGGATCGCCGGGATCATCCATGGTCACCAGTGGGCTGAGACAGGGGCAGGAGACAGGGGGTCAAAGGGCATCACTGCGGGAGGGACACCGGGGGGCACCGGGATCCCTTGGAGAGAAAGAATCGGGGTCCTGAGAGGGACACGGGACCCTCTGGGGGGACAGGATGGGGCTGGGACCACCCGGGGGAGAAGAAGGGGGTCCTGGGGATGTTAAACCGAGGTCCCAGTGGAGTCCCGGCCTTGGAGTTTTTGTCCTGGGACCCCCTAATTTGGGGTCTCCATCCTGGGGAGGGGTCCCTGTCCCATCAGAGGGTACCTGAGCGGCTCATCCACCTTGGGGGGCTGTTCCCAGGGGGGGCACCCGAACTCTCGCAGCGCCTGGAGGGAGTGTGGGGAGGGGAGCAGAGCCCATCTGCAACGGCACAGGAACCCCCACCCTGGGGACCCCCAGAACCTTCCCCACTCCCCCCTAAACCACTCAGGACCCACCCCAGGAGATCTCCACATCCCTCCACCTTCTCCAGGGCTCCCCCAAAACCCCTTGGACGCCTCCCAAACCATCCAGGACTCACACCAGAGCCCCCTTGAGAGCCCCCACCTCATCCAGGTCAGCGTCCGCGGCCCCCCCGGCGCAGCCCCCGCTGGGGTCCAGCAGGTCCAGGGCGTTGAGCCACACCAGCCCCTGGGGCAGCCTGGAGAGGGGTCAGCGCTCAGTGCCCAGCGGTCCCTGCCAGGCTCAGGGCTTGGGGGGGGCCTGACGGTCACCTGTCCGCCGTGTCCAAGGCCGTGGTGATGTCCTGGGCCCAGACGGCGGCAGCCGCGGTTTGGGGCAGCGCCGAGGCCACGGCCACGGCCTCGGCGGGGCCACGCACGGGCAGCAGCACCAGCAGGGGCCCTGGGGCCTGGTGGGGCAGGGGACGCTTAGAGGATCCCCGAAAGGCGCCCCCGGGCTACCCCCCACCCCAGCTGGCCCAGGGGCACCCACCGGCTCCCGCAGGCAGCGCGAGGTCGGCGCCGCCCCCGAGATCAGCGTCGGGGGGTAGAAGCGATGCCCTCCCTCTGGCAGCGGCGGCAGTGGAGCCTGGAAAACCTGGGGAGGAAAACAACAGGGGTCCCAAGGAGTGGGGACCCCCTAAGTGCCACCCGGGGCATCCCCAATCTGCCCCCAGCAGACCCCCAAAGGCCCCCGCTATACCCAGGAACCCCCAACAGCCCTACCAGGGAACCCTGATGTGCAGGAACCCCCAAATTTTCTCCCCAGGAGACACCTCGAACTCTTCCCCAGGGAACTCCAATGTCCAGGAACTCTCAAACTCGACCCCAACATCTGGAAACCCCCAAACACCACGTCCCCCTCTCCACCCTCGAAACCCCTTTGTGTCATCCCAACGTCACCACGGCCACCCCACCCCTGGTGCCCTTTGTGTTGTACCCCCTCACCTGAGCGCCCTCCTCCTGCGCCTCCTGCACCACCCCCTCAGGTGGGCGGGTCCCGGGGGGCAGCGGCCCCACCTCCGTTTTGGGGTCCATGGGATCCCCGAGCCGCAGGCCCCCAAGCCGGGCCCGGAGCCGCCGCTCCAGCGCTGCTACCACGGTGTCCTGAGCCAGCACCACGTACCCGCCCCACGGGAACTGGGGACACCAGGGGGCACATCAGGGCAGCCTGGGGCACTCCAGGGACTCCCCTGAAAAACTCACAACCCTGCCCCCCAAAAAAACCCAAAATCCCCCCATAAAACCCCCCTTAAACCCCGCAAAAAAACCCCCAAAAACCCCTTGAAACCTCCCCAAAAAAACCCCTGAGAAACCCTCACCCCCCCCATACCTCCTGAAATCTCCCCCCCAAAAACCGGAAAAGACCCCCAAAAGCCTCCCCAAAGCCCCCCCGGGACCCCCGCAGGCCCCACCAGCGCCGGGGGGGCGGCGGCGGTGGCGGCGATGGCGGCGGCGGCGCTGTCCAGGTCGGCCGAGTCGAGGACGACGACAACGACGCGGCCCCCCCGGGGAGCCCCCAGGCGCGGCCCCCGGCACGGGGACCCCCACGCCAGGGCCTGCAGCTCCTCCTGGGGAACAGGGGACAGGCGTGGGGACACGCCCAGGGACCCCCAGGCTGGGGCGGGGGCGGGCAGTGCCAGCCCTCCCCCCCGCTGTTGTCACCCCCCCTTGCCCTGAGGTGGCCGTACCTGCGGGGCTCCCAGGAAGGTGACAGAGGCGACCTCGGGGTGGGCACGCAGGGCCTGGCACAGCCCCGGGGGTCCCACCAGGACGTTGAGGGCCCCGGGGGGCAGCGCCGCCCCCTCCCTGCTGAGCTCCCCCAGCAGCAGCAGCGGCGGAGCCGCGTCCGGAGGGGACAGGACCAGAGCCCTGTTGCCTGTAGGGACACCCCAAAACGGCTGGGACACCCCACAGGGACATCGGGGAGCCCCCCGCACCCGGACCCACCTTTGTCCTCTTATGGATCTGCCCCTTGTGCCCTGCATTGCCAGCTGCCCCCAGCTGTCCCCACGTGTCCCCAGCTGTTCCCAGTGTGCCCCCAGCTGTCCTCAGCTGTCCCCAGCTGTCCCCAGCTGCCCCCAGCTGTCCCCAGCTGTCCCCACGTGTCCCCAGCTGTCCCCAGCCGCCCCCGCAGCTCCACTCACCCATGGCCAGCAGCGGCCCCAGTTTCCAGAGCAACGCTGGCAGCGAGCAGGGACCCCCCAGGACCACGGCCACCACCCCTGGGGGGGACACACAGGGTGTCAGAGGACACGGGGAGAGAACAGGGGACGCTGTGGGGACAGGGGACACTCACCCAGAGGGGTCCAGCCCTCCAGGCCAGGGGGGCCGAGCTGGGCACCCCCCGCAGGCACCCGGAGCAGCCGCAGCCCCAGGTCCAGGTCGGCTCCGAGGGTCCGGCAGAGCGGCCGCCCCCCGGCCATGGCCAGCAGGGCCGCCATTGTCCCCCTGCGGTCACCTTCCAGTGTGGCAGCCAGCCTGGGGGCACCGGGGACACGGGGGGGGTCAGGGGGAGCTCGGAGGGGTTTTGGTCACCCAGGGTCACTCGGGGTCACCTGGGGTCACGCTGCCACCGGAGACAGGGAGCAAGGACAGGTCAAAGGTCAGCCGAGGGGTGCAAAGGTCACCAGGGGTCACTCACCGGGCCAGGCACTGCCCCCGCTGGGGCCCCGCCAGCCCCGCCCAGGCCTCGGCCGCTGCTGCCGCTGCCGCCACGGCCACTTCCAGGTCCGAGCTGTCCCCCGCAGGGACCACAGCCACCGTCCGGCCTGGGGACAGACAGGGGCTGGCCACTGACTGCCGTGCTGACCCCAAACCCTGACCCCAGTGCCATGACCCCTGCCCCAATCCCTGACCCCAATCCCTGATCCCTGACCCTGGTCCTGGTCTGCACCAGTGACCGCAAGCCTATGACCTTGACCTTTAACCCCTAACCCTGTCCCTGTTCCCTTCCCTGTCCCCTCCCCGTACCGGTGGTGGCCTCGTGGCACTCCAGGCTCATCCCTCCCGGCGGCTTCAGCCACGCTCCATCCACGAAGTGTCCGAGGCTGCGGCCGTGGGACTCCAGCCATGCCTGGGGGGTGGGGGACACCCCTGAGACCCCCCGGTCCCAGCAAAGCCCCTCCCCACCCCCAAACGACCTTGGGGCAAAGGGGGGACTTTGACCCTGACACACCCCAAGGGACCCGGGCCTCACTCGTGACCCCTCCAGCCGCAGTGAGCCCCCAGAACCCCCCAGTGTCCCCTCAGTGTCCCCCAGGATGCCCCCATCCTCATGGGACCCCCAAAACCCGCCCCAATTCCCCCCACGGTGCCTCTCCCGGCCCCATTATTCCCCTGGGGAGACCCCCAGGCCCCCTCTCAGTTCCTTAGGAGACCCCCAAGAGCTCCTCAAGAGCCCCCCGAGATCCTCAGGGCCCTCCCCAGAACCCCAGAGCCCCCCAAGGACAACCAGGGCCCACCCGGGAGGAACTCCAGATCCCCCCTCACCTCTCCCGGGTTGATCCCGCCGGGGATCGGCCCCTCCTCCATCGTGGCGAAGATTTTGGGGACCGGAGAAGCCCCGAGGGCTGCCAGAGCCGCCATCGCCGCCGAGGGGCCACCGAGACGGGGCGGGGTTGGACGGAGCGGCCCCGGGGCACCACCGAGACGGGGCGGCGGTTGGATAGAGCGGCACCACCGAGACGGGCGGAAAGGGCCAGAGCGTCCCCGTGTAACCATGGAGACAGGGCCCGGCGGGAGCGGAAGGGACGGGACGTCAGGAAGCGGCGGCCGCGGTGAGGGCGGCTGAGGGGTCCCGAGGGCTTTGGGCGATTCCGGAGGAGTTCGGGGGGTCCCGAGGGGTTTCCAGAGAGGGTCCCGGGGCCCTGGGTCCATCCCGGCCTGGAGTGGCGGTGTTCGGCCCCGGGTCCTCGCCCGTGCCGCTCCCTCAGGCCATGGCGGACCCGTCGCTGCTCTCGGCCGAGCTGGAGGCGGACGAGGAGGAGGAGGCGGCGCTGCGGCGGCTGCTGCTGCAGGTGGGTGCCGGTGAGGAGAGGGGGTCCCGGCGGCGGTTTCGGCGCTGATCCCGGTGCCGGTTCAGCCGCCCCCCCTCGCTCCCGCAGGTGAGCCCGGACCGTGAGGAGGCCCCGCGCCCCGGCCCCGCACGCGCCGTCACCCCGCAGCCGGGTAAGGGGGGCTTGGGTGGATTTTGGGGAGGGCTCGGGGGGTCCGTGCCGCCCCTGACCCTCCCCGTGTCCCGTGCCGCCCCCCAGGGCTGTGCGTGAAGACCCGCGCGGGGGGGGACAAGGTGTTCGTCAACGTTTGTCACTCGCCCGAGGTGCCGCCGCCACCCCCCGTGTCCCCCCCGGGCCTCCAGAGGCTCCTGCGGGAGCCCCCCGGCCCCGACGGCGGCTTCCGGATCCCGATGAGCCTCGGGGAGCCCCACGCCGAGCTCGACCGAGGTCAGAGACCCCCCGGGAATCGTCCCCGAGCCCCCCCTGCCCCGAGCACCCCCGTGAGAGCTGAATTCTCCCCAAATCCCCTCAAACCCCGCAGGAGGCCGGGGCTGCACCGCCTACGACGTGGTGGTGAACTCGGGCTTCTTCAGGACGCTGCAGGTGAGGGTCGGGATGGGGGAGTTGGGGTCTCGGGGGGGCTCCGGGGCCTCTGACCCTCGCCCCGGCCCCCCCAGACCGATCCTTTGTACCTCGAGTTCTTCCTGACCGTGGCCATGGAGGGGCTGTCGGAGAAGTACGGGGTGGAACTGGAGCTGACTGGTGAGACTGGGGGGCACTGGGAGGGCTCAGCTGGGGCTGGGGAGTCCGGCGCCCCCCCCGTGACCCCCCCGTGACCTCTCCAGGCTGGCGGGTGCTGCGGAATCGGAAATTCCTGGGCTCCATCTCGGCCCAAAACATCCGGGCCCAGCCCCGGCCCCACATCCAGGAGCTCCCAGGGTGAGTGGGGAACCCCCCTGGGACCCCTCCCCAAAAACCCCGGGGCCCTCCCAGCCTGACCTGCACCCCCCCACAGCCCCCCAGAACCCCCCCAGTTCGTGGTGGTGGCTGAGCCCTCGGCCCAGGACCCGAAGGTGCTGCAGGCCCGGGTCCACCTGCCCCAGGTGGTGAGTGGGGGCAACTGGGAGGTGCTGGGGGGGCAACTGGGAGGTGCTGAGGGGGAACTGGGAGGTGCTGGGGTTGGGTTATGGGGTTCCCTGATACCGGGGGGAGTTTAGGGGCAGTGGGGGAGGTTGGGAGGCTCAGGAGGCACTGGGGGATGGGATGGGATGGGGGGAGTCCCATTATCCTGGGAGGGCACCGGGGGCTGTGGTAGGAGGGGTTTCCACCGTCCTGGGTGGGTTAGGGGGACAATGGGGGGCTCCCCTAAAGCCCAATGAGGGGTTGGGGGTGCTGTGGGCGTGTCCTAACCCTGGCTCCGCCCCTTTCCGCCCCGCCCAGGAGGGGGCGGGGTCTCTCTGGCTGGGGCTGAGCGAGGAGCGCCTGCTGCTGGCCCGCCCGCCGCCAGGGGACGCTGCCGCGGGGTGGGGGGCGTGTCCGCCCGCCCGCCAGGGGGCGCTGCTGGAGCTGGGGCTGCCCCGCCCCGCGGATCCCGCGCGGTGCCGCGCGCGCTTCCACCGCCGCTCCAAGGTAACCATGGCGAGCGCGGGGGTGGACACGCCCCTTTCCGGCCGGGGGACACGCCCCCCGGTGAGCGCTTGGCGCCCCCTGCAGGTTCTCACCGTGACGATGCCGCTGCGGGCGTGAGGGACGAGAGACCCCCCCCTCTACGCCCGGACCCTGCCACGGGACCCCCGAGAGCTTCCGGGGCCGCTCCGGACCCTCCCCGGGATCGTACTGGATCCTCCTGAGCACCCCAGCCTGGGATCATCCTGGACCTCCCCTCAGGGACCCCCCTTCGGGATCCTCTGACCCCTTTGGGGCCCCCTCAAGACCCTCCTGGACCCCCCACTGCAGGATCGTCCTGGGCTTCTCCTTGGGGATCCCCCCCAGGATCCTTTGGGGCCTTTCTTGGGACGGTCCTGAACACCCCGTGACTACTCAGGGATCCTCCTCAGGACCCCCTGATCCCCCCCAGGATCATCTGGGAACCCCCCCGGGACCTTCCTGGCACCTCTCCCCGCCCTCCGCATCCCCTCAGGCCCCCCCACCTCGTTTTTTTGTACGAAAAACCCCCCAGTAAAAGTTAAACCCGAGCTGTGTCTGTGATTGGCCGAGGCCCCCCCAGGGCGGCTCGGCCCACGCAGGGGGGGATTGAGGGGGATTTAGGGCTGAGCCGGGCCGGGGGGGCCGGGGGGACCTCCCAGAGCTTCCAGGAGGAGCCAAGAGGCCCCAGGAGCCACCGGAGGGGTCGGGGGGCTGCGGGGAGGGAGGGGGGACACCCCCAGCTGACCCCTGGGTGTCCCCCGGGTGTCCCCGAAGGGGGACAGAGGTGGTCGGGGGGGCATTCCCGGCGGTCCCTCGGGTCATGGTGCCCTGAGCCACCATGCAATTCAACAAGGAGGAATTCCGGCGCCAGCTGGGGGACGGGCTGGGCCGCCTGCACAGGTGAGACCCCAAATCCGGGGGCACAGGGACGTTGGGGGCGGTCCTGGGGGTCAGGGCTGAGGGGGTGGGTCGGGACGGGGTGGGACGGTTGTGGCTTTGTCACCTCTCTGTGCGACAAGAGCCCGGCGGGAATTTGGGGTCGGCTCGTTTTGGGGGGGGTTGGGGTGTCTTGCACACGTGTCCGTCCCCCCCCAAGCCCACGCGTGTCCGT
The DNA here is from genome assembly GCA_017589585.1 of Phylloscopus whistleri. Classification (NCBI taxonomy): domain Eukaryota; kingdom Metazoa; phylum Chordata; class Aves; order Passeriformes; family Phylloscopidae; genus Phylloscopus; species Phylloscopus whistleri. The sequence continues at coordinate 33,266 of JADMLD010000697.1, forward strand.
GCCACGCGTGTCCCCGTCCCTGTCCTCGTCCCCTCCCCGGCGCCGCCACCACGGGGGATTTAGAGCCTTTAATCTGCTGCCACCGCCGCCGCAGGGGGGGCGCGGGGGGACCTGGGGACACGGCAGGGGGGGAAAAGGACACGGGGGGGGGCACGGAGGGGTGGGACCGGGGCCACCGGAGCCCCCCGCCGACCCCCGCAGGTTCCTGGAGCGGCGCCAGGATGACCCCGAGAGCCTGGAGCTGAGCTCGGGGGGGGCGGCCCCGCCGGCGCCGCGCCCGCCCGTGCTGGACTGCACCTTCTGCGGGCTGCCCCGGCGCTACGGCATCGCCATCCTCTGCGGCATCGGCTTCTGCATCAGCTTCGGCATCCGCTGCAACCTGGGCGTGGCCGTGGTCAGCATGGTCAACCCCAGCCACGGACAGGTGCGGGGCCGGGACAGGTGTGGGGTCAGCGGGGTCAGCCCCAACCAGGGACAGGTGTGGGGTCAGTGGGGTCTGCCCCAACCAGGGACAGGTGTGGGGTCAGTGGGGTCTGCCCCAACCAGGGACAGGTGCGGGGCCGGGACAGGTGTGGGGTCCCTGGGGGACACGCAGGTGTGGGGTCCCTGGGGGATGCCTGCAGGACAACGGCCACAGATGGGAGTGGGGGGGGACACACACCTGCCCAGGGCGTGTCCCCCCTACCCCGCTGACCTCAGCGCCCTCCCCCAGCACGCCCAGTTCAACTGGGACCCCGAGACGGTGGGGATGATCCACGGCTCCTTCTTCTGGGGCTACATCGTCACCCAGATCCCCGGCGGCTTCATCGCCCAGAAATTCGCTGCCAACAGGTCCGTGGCGGCCCTGAAAGGGGCGCGGGGGTGGCCGGAGGGCGCGGCTGTCACCCGCGTGTCCCTCGGGCAGGGTCTTCGGGCTGGCCATCGTGTCCACCTCGGTGCTGAACATGCTGATCCCCTCGGCCGCACGCACCCACGTCGGCTGCGTCATCGCCGTGCGCGTCATGCAGGGCCTGGTCGAGGTCAGGACGGGGATTTTTGGGGGGATCTCGGGGGTTTTCAGGTGTTTGGGGAGATGACTGGTGTTGCTGCGGCGTTTGGGGTGGTTTGGGGATGGTTTGGAGTGGTTTTGGGGTGGTTTGGGGTGGTTTGGGGATGGTTTGGGGTGGTTTTGGGGTGGTTTGGGGTGGTTTAAGGGTGGTTTTGGGGTGTTTTGGGGTGTTTTGGGGTGGTTTAAGGGTGGTTTTGGGGTGTTTTGGGGATATTTTTGAGGTGTTTTGGGGTGGGTTTTGGTGTTTAGCTGGTGAGGCCGGGCTGTGCCCATTCCCACGCTCCCACCGGGATTGGGCGTGTCCCTTGGTGCCCGATAGGGTGTGGCCGGTGTGGGCGTGTCCCGCGCTGACCCCGCCCCTTTCCCCGCAGGGCGTGACCTACCCCGCCTGTCACGGCATCTGGAGCAAGTGGGCGCCGCCGCTGGAGCGGAGCCGCCTGGCCACCACGGCCTTCTGCGGTACCGGGGGGCCACCGGGGGGCTACCGGGGGCCGCCGGGGGGCTACCGGGGCTACTGGGGCCACCGGGGCTGGGGGGGGCTGCCGCGACCCTTGGGGGAGCTTGGGGGGACACGGGATGGGACCTGGGGTGGCAGGAAGGCCAGGGTGGGGGACGGGGAGACGCCCGGCAATCGGGGTCTGATGGGGTGGGGGCAGCGCCTGGGGGGGTCCCAGGGGGTCCCAGCGGGGTGCGGGGCTGGGCGGGGGGGCGCGGGTGTCACCGCTGTCCCCACCCGGCAGGCTCGTACGCGGGGGCGGTGGTGGCCATGCCTCTGGCCGGGGTCCTGGTGCAGTACACGGGGTGGAGCTCGGTGTTCTACGTCTACGGTGAGACCCCCGGAGCCCCTGAGCCCCCCCGGGGCCCTCGGGATCCTCCAGGACCCCCTGAGCACCCCCACCCCGGGACCCCAGATCCTCACCAGACCCCCCCAGCGCCCCCCCCAGTGCCCCCGGTGACCCCGGTGCCCCCCAGGCAGTTTCGGGGTGTTCTGGTACATGTTCTGGGTGCTGGTGTCCTACGAGAGCCCGGCCCAGCACCCGACCATCTCCCCCGAGGAGCGCAAGTACATCGAGGAGAGCATCGGCGAGAGCGTGGGCAGCAACCCGCTGCTGGTCAGACTGGGAGCACTGGGACGGGCACTGGGGGGCACTGGGATGGGCACTGGGGGGCACTGGGAGCACTGGGGGGGGGCACTGGGATGGGCACTGGGGGGGCATTGGGAGCACTGGGATGGGCACTGGGGGGCACTGGGAGCACTGCGACGGGCACTGGGGGACACTGGGATGGGCACTGGGAGGCACTGGGAGCACTGGGATGGGCACTGGGGGGGCATTGTGGGGGTCACTGGGGGATCACTGGGGGTCACCAGCAGTTGGGAGGAGGTCACAGGGGGCCAAGGGTCATCGGGGGGTCATGTGGGCACTAAAAGGTCACTGTGGCCACCACACCTGGGGCCACCAAGGCCACCAAGGCCGGGTGCCTCACCCAGTGGGAATTGGGGCCGGGGCTGGTGTGGGGGTCGCCGCAGTGACCGCTGGCCAGGCGCTCACCGGTCACTCCCTGCCCGCAGCTGGCCACGCCCTGGCGCCACTTCTTCACCTCCATGCCCGTCTACGCCATCATCGTGGCCAACTTCTGCCGCAGCTGGACCTTCTACCTGCTGCTCATCAGCCAGCCCGCCTACTTCGAGGAGGTCTTCGGCTTCGAGATCAGCAAGGTCGGGCTGCAAAAGCCCCAAAAACCCCGCAAAACGCCCCAAAAACCCCACAAAAAAACCCCACAAAACTCCCAAAAACCCTGCAAAAATAACCACAAAATGCCCTAAAAACCCTGCAAAAACACCCCACAAAATGCCCCAAAAACTACGCAAAACCTCCCAAAACCCCTGTGAAACACCCCAAAAATGGTGCAAAGAAAGCCCTGCAAAAAACTCCACCCCCCCCAAAAAACCCTGCAAAAGACCCCCAAAACCACGCAAAAAACCCTTCAAAGAAAAACCTGCAAAACACCGCAAAAATGCACAAAACACCCCAAAACCCCCACAAAAAAACCCCAATCCCACCAAACCCCCCTCCCCCAAATCCCCCCAAATCCCCCCGGCGCAGGTGGGGCTGCTGTCGGCGCTGCCGCACCTGGTGATGACCATCGTGGTGCCCATCGGCGGCCAGATCGCCGACTTCCTGCGCTCCCGCGGCCTCATGTCCACCACCAACGTCCGCAAGATGATGAACTGCGGCGGTCAGTGCGGGGGGACGGCGGGGGGACAGCGGGGGTCAGCGGGAGGAACAGTGCGGGGACAATGGGGGGACACAGCGGGGGGACAGCAGGGGACAGAACGGGGGGACAATGGGGGGTCACGGCAGGGGGACACAGCGAGGGGACAGCGGGGGGACAGTGGTGGGGACAGCGGGGGGACAGCGAGGGGACAGCGGGGGGACACGGTGGGGGACAGCGGGGGGACAGTGGGGGGAATGGGTGGGAACAGTGGGGGGACAACGGGGACACATCAGGTGACCATGACCCGCCCCCCCAGGGTTCGGCATGGAGGCCACGCTGCTGCTGGTGGTGGGCTACTCGCACTCGCGGGCGGTGGCCATCTCCTTCCTGGTGCTGGCCGTGGGCTTCAGCGGCTTCGCCATCTCCGGTGGGGACAGGGGGCGGCGGGGGGCACGGGGGGTGGCAGGGGCGCGTGTGACCGCCCCGTGCCCCCCGCCAGGGTTCAACGTCAACCACCTGGACATCGCGCCACGCTACGCCAGCGTGCTGATGGGGCTGTCCAACGGCGTGGGGACACTGTCCGGCATGGTGTGTCCCCTCATCGTGGGGGCACTGACGCGGCACAAGGTGCGGGGACACGTCGGGGACATGGCGGGGCTGGGGGGACAGTGGGACATGGGGGAGGACAGTGGGACAAGAGGGGACAGTGGGACATTGGGGGAACAGTGGGACATTGGGGGACAGTGGGACATGGGGGGACAGTGGGACATGGGGGGTGACAGTAGGACATGGGGGACAGCGGGACAAGAGGGGACAGTGGCACACGGTGGGACTGGCGGGGAGAGTGGGACATTGGGGACAGTGGGACAAGAGGGGGACAGTGGGATATGGAGGGTGACGGTGGGACACGGGGGGGACACAATGGCACCGGGGGGGGACACACGAGTTTTGGGGCTCGCTCTGGCCCCCTGTCACTCACTGTATGCCTGGCCCCGCCCACTTGCTTCGGCCCCGCCTTATTTCCATTGCCCCGCCCTTTATTTTCCCGCCCTTCCCTCGGCCACGCCCTCTCGTTTCCCCGCGCTCTCTATTGACCACGCCCCTTTCCCATTCATGGCCCCGCGCGCTCCCCGCGCTGATTGGACGGCGCGGGGCGGCGGCGGGCGCTGATTGGCGCAGACGCGCGAGGAGTGGCAGTGGGTGTTCCTGATCGCCGCGCTCGTGCACTACGCGGGCGTGGCTTTCTACGGCGCCTTCGCCTCGGGGGAGCCGCAGCCGTGGGCGGAGCCCCCGCGGGAGGAGGCGGAGCCGCTGGCGCCGGGCGGGCTGGGCAGCGACGAGGAGGAGGAGGAGGAAGGGGAGGAGGAAGGAGGAGGAGGAGTCGGCGGGGGGGGACCCCCGGGAGGGCCCCCCGCCAGTTACGGGGCCACCGGCACCACCCCGGCCCCCGGGACCCCCCACGGGTGACGCTGGGCACCCGCCGGGATGCGCTCCAAAGAACCGCGACGCCCCCCAAGACACCCCCAGGGACCCACCGGGGAGACCCCGCCCTCCTCCCGTGCCCCCCGAAGAGACCCCCGAAGGCCGGGCTCCCCCTCCGCTGTACATATATAAATACAAGGAGCGGTCGCTGGAGTGTGTGGACTGCTGTACTGGGGGCACTGGGAGGGACTGGGAGAGGTGCTGCGGGGCAGCGGGAGGGCTCGCACGAACTGGGGGGCACTGGAGGGGAGCACTGGGAGGTCTGGGTGCGCTGGGGGACACTGGAGGTGGTTCTGGGGACATTGGAGGGGCACTGGGACACTGGAGGTGGTTCTGGGGGCGCTGGAGGGGCACTGGGGGTGGGGTTTCATGCCCAGGACCCCCCTCCACTTCCGCCCTCAATGGCTCCTCCCGGCGCTGCTTCGCGCCCTTTTTCCGGGCATGACGTCACTTCCGCCCCTGCTCTCGCCCCGCCGACGGAAATTACAACCCCGTGGCGCGCGGTGGGCGGGGCCTCTTTGACGAGCGGGCGGCGGCCATGGCGGAGCCGCGGGTGCGGCGCGGGGGGACCGGGGGGCGCCCCGGGGGGCTCGGGGGTCCCGGGAGGGCTGCGGAGGGCTCCGGGAGGGGGCTGAGCAGTGAAGGGGGCTGCGGGGGAGCGCGGGCGGGCGGCGGGGGGAGCGCGGGGCGCGGCCACGTGGAGGCCCCGCGGTGCGGCCTAACCCCGGGGAGGCCCCGCGGTGCGGCCTAACCTCACTCGGTGTTCCCGGTGCCGCAGGTTCTGGTGATCGACGGCCGCGGGCACCTCCTGGGCCGGCTGGCGGCGATCGTGGCCAAGCAGGTGCTGCTGGGTGAGTGCGGGGCTCCTCCGCGGGATCGCCGGGATCGCCCCGGGGTTACCGGGAGCGCCCCGGGGTTACCGCGCCCCCCGCGCCGTGATGAGCCTTCTCGGCTGTCGAGTTTGGCGACAATGAGAGCCGCCTCCATGCACTACCAGCTGAGCGCGGGGGGTTCGGGGGCTGGGGAGCAACGGGGGGAAAAACCGGAAAAAACGGGGGGAAAGAAAACAGAAAAAAACGGGGGAAAACCGGGAAAAATGGGGGAAAACCGGTAAGACTGAGCGGCCCGGGCCGCGCTGTCCCCAGGCCGCCGCGTGGTCGTGGTTCGCTGCGAGGGCATCAACATCTCCGGGAACTTCTACCGCAACAAGCGTGAGTGGGGCAGATCCCGGGTTTGGGGGAGATCCCGGGTTTGGGGGAGATCCCGGGTTTGGGGGCAGATCCCGGGTTTGGGGCAGATCCCGGGTTTGGGGGTAGATCCCGGGTTTGGGGGAGATCCCGGGTTTGGGGGAGATCCCGGGTTTGGGGGAGATCCCGGGTTTGGGGGAGATCCCGGGTTTGGGGTAGATCCCTGTTTTGGGGGAGATCCCGGGTTTGGGGTGAAATCCCGGGTTTGGGGTGAAATCCCAGATTTGGGGACGTTGCCGGGTTTTGGGGACGTTTCCGGGTGGCGGAGAAGCCGTGGAAGTTTCCAGAAGCTCCCGGGCCCCGCGGTTTGGGGCTCTGGGCTCCATCCCTGCCCCCGGCAGCCCCCAGACCCGTTTTTGGGGGTCCCACCCCATTTTTTTGTTTTTTTTTTCCCCCCAGTGAAGTTCCTGGCCTTCCTGAGGAAGAGGATGAACACCAACCCCTCGCGGGGCCCCTTCCACTTCCGAGCCCCCAGCCGGATCTTCTGGCGCACGGTCCGAGGTCAGGGACCCCCCGGGACCCCTCCCCGCCCCAAAAACCCCCCCGGGGCTGCCCTGACCCCCCCCAGACTGCCCTGACCCCCCCGGGGCTGCCCTGACCCCCCCTGGGCTGCCCTGACCCCCCTGGGGCTGCCCTGACCCCCCCAGACTGCCCTGACTCCCCCGGGCTGCCCTGACCCCCCCGGGGGCTGCCCTGACCCCCCCCGGGGGCTGCCCTGACCCCCCCGGGGCTGCCCAGACCCCCCCAGACTGCCCTGACCCCGCTGCTCTCCCCCTCCCACCCCAGGGATGCTGCCCCACAAAACCAAGCGGGGCCAGGCGGCCCTGGAGCGCCTCAAGGTGTTCGACGGGATCCCCCCGCCCTACGACAAGGTGGGACCCCAAAAACCCCCAAATCCCCCAAAATCCACCCCAAAACCCTCCCCCCCGGGTGCCTGTGATGTCTCCTTTACCTACATTGTTTGATTCCTGCTGAGAAAAAACCCCAAACCCTGAGACGCCCGGGAACCCCAAAATCCCCCCAAACCCCAAAATGCCCACAAACCCCAAACCCCACACACCCCAAAAACACCAAACCCCAAAGACCCCAAAATCACCCCAAAACCCCAAACCCTACAAACCCCACATACTCCAAAAACCCCAAACCCTGAGATGCCCAGGAACTGCAAAAACCTCACAAATCCCCAAAACCCCAAAAACCCCAAACTCCAAAATCACCCCCAAATCCCACACACCCCAAAAACCCCAAACCCTGAGACACCCAGGAACCCCAAAATCACCCCCAAACCCCAAAATGCCCACAAACCCCAAACCCCACACACCCCAAAAACACCAAACCCCAAAAACCCCAAAATCACCCCAAAACCCCAAACCCTACAAACCCCACATACTCCAAAAACCCCAAACCCTGAAATGCCCAGGAACTGCAAAAACCTCACAAATCCCCAAAAACCCCAAACTCCAAAATCACCCCAAAATCACCCCAAACCATACACACTCCAAAAACAGCAAACCCCAAAATCACCCCAAACCCCACATACTCCAAAAACCCCAAACCCTGAGACGCCCGGGAACTGCAAAAACGCCACAAACCCCACACACATTCACAAACCCCACACACCCCAAAAACCCCAAACCCCACACACCCCAAAACCCCCAAAATCACCCCAAAACGCCAAACCCTGCAAACCCCACACACCCCAAAAACCCCAAACCCCAAAATCACCCCAAAATCACCCCAAACCCCACATACTCCAAAAACTCTAAACCCTGAGACGCCCGGGAACTGCAAAAACCTCACAAATCCCCAAAATGCCCCCAAACCCCACATACCCCAAAATCACCCCCAAACCCCACATACTCCAAAAACCCCAAACCCTGAGACACCCAGGAACCCCAAAATCACCCCCAAACCCCAAAATGCCCCCAAACCCCAAACCCCACACACCCCAAAAACCCCAAAATCACCCCAAACCCCACACACCCCCCAAACCCCCCCAACCCCCCCGGAGCCCGGCAAGAGCCCGACGTTCCGGAATGTTCCAGCGGAAGCGGATGGTGGTGCCGGCTGCGCTCAAAATCATCCGGCTGAAACCCACGCGCAAGGTGGGCCGGGGTTGGGGGATTTGGGGGGACGTTTGTGGGATTCCAGGGGGTTTTATGGGGTTCAGTGGGACTTGATGGGATTCTGGTGGGAGTTAAGGAGTTTTAAGGGGATTTTGTGCCATTTTAGAGAGACTCTTTGGGGGTTTTGTGGGGTTCTGCTGGGGGTTACAGGATTTTGTGAGGCTTTGGGGGTTTTACAGGATTTTTGGTGGGGGTTACAGGATTTGGGGGAGAATTTGAGGGGGATTTGGGGGAATTTTGGTATTTTAAGGGGATTTGGGGCAGTTCATGGAGACTTGGGACAGTTTATGGGAATTTGGGGGAGGTTTATGGGATTTGGGGGTGTTGTATGGGATGTATGGGGGGTTTTTGGGATTTGGAGGGGTATTATGGGATTTGGGGGTGTTTTGTGGGATTTATGGGGATTTTTGGGATTTATGGGGTTTTATGGGATTTGGAGAGGTTTTAAGGGACTTGGGGGTGTTTTCTGGGCTGTTGGGGGTGTTGGTGCCCCCCCTGAGCCCCCGGTGCCCCCCAGTTTGCCGTGCTGGGCCGGCTGGCGCACGAGGTGGGCTGGAAGTACCGGGACGTCACCGAGGCCCTGGAGGAGAAGAGGAAGGAGAAGGCCAAGCTCCGGTACAACAGGAAGAGGAAGATGATGGTGAGGGAAGGGGGAAACCCCAAAACTGGGAAGGGGCAAAGCCAGGCAGGGGAAAGGCCAGGACTGGAGTGTGGGACTCCCCAAAACTCGGGTGGGAAAGCCCCAAAACCAGGAAAAAAGCCCCAAGCCAGGGGGTGAGGCCCCAATTCCCGTGGGAATTTAAAGTGGTGGTGCTGGGAGGGAATTGGGGACCTCTCAATACCTCATTTTTCCACATGTTCTTTTTCTTGTTTGTTTTCTTCCCCGATTCTTCCCTTTTCCCTCACTTTTTTTCTGCTTTCTCTTGATTTTCCAATTTTTACCCCTTTTGTCCTTTTTTTCTGCTTTTTCTGTTTTTCCCTGATTCTTCCCATTTTCCCCCGCTTCTTTTTCCTGTTTTCTCTTGATTTTCCCTTTTTCCCCACACTTTTTTCTGGCATTTTGGTTTTCCCTGTTTTTCCCCTGTTATTCCCTGGTTTTTTTCCCTGTATTTTCGTTCTTTTTTTTTCCCCCCTGATTTTCTGTTTTTACCACATTTCTTCCCTATTTTTTTCCCTGTTTTCCCCCAATATTCACTGATTTCCTTTTTTTTCCCCAATTTCACCAATTTCCCATTGTTTCCCCCCAATTTTCCCCAGTTTCCCATTTTTCCCCATTTTCACCAGTTTCCCATTTTCCCCCAATTTTCACCAATTTCCCATTTTTCCCCAATTTCACCGATTTCCCGTTGTTTTCCCCCAGAGCCTGCGGCGCCGGGCCGAGCGCAACGCGGAGAAGAAAGCGGCGCCGTTCACGGCGGTGCTGCGGCAGCACGGGCTGCTGCTGTAATAAACCAGACTGGGACCGACTGGGGTGAACTGGGACAAACTGGGATGGACTGGGAGGGACTGGGAATGACCCGGACGGTTCTGGCGAGGTTTCCCAGCTTTTATTGAGCCACCAGGGGGCGACACCGGAGCTGTGGTGGTCAGCCCAGGGGTCACCTGGGGGGTCAGTGGTCACTCAAGAAGGTCACTTGGGGGGGTCACTGCTCATTATGGGTGATCAATGGTCACTGTAGTGGTCACTTAGGGGGGGTAATTGGTCACTGAGGGTGATCACTGGTCATTCAGGGTCAGTGGTCACTCAGGAAGGTCACTTAGGGTGGGTCACTATGGGGGGTCGCTGGTCATTCCACTGGTCACTTGGGGGGGTCACTGGTCACTTGGGGGGGGGGTCAGTGGTCACTGGTCACTCCAGCAGTCACTCAAGGTGATTACTGGTCATTTGTGTCACTGGTCACTTCAGGTCAGTGGTCATTTACTGAGGTCAGTGGTCACTCCAGTGGTCACTTAGGGGGCAACACCCCGGTGTTGGTCACTCAGGGGGGTCAATGGTCGCTGCAGGGGGTCCCACCCCCACCTGTGCCCGCGCCTCGTCCAGCAGCCGCGCAATGACCTCGCTCTCGGCCAGCGGCATCTCGGGGCTCTCGGTCAGTCCTGGGGGTCGCAGGGGGGTCAGCACCGCCTGGACACCCCCAGGAACTCGGGATTGCGCCCCAGACCCCAGGATGTCACCCTAAATCCAGGATTTCACCAAAATCCCCACATTTCACCCCAGGATTTCACCCCAAACCCCCCAGATTTAACCCCAATCCCTGGTGTTTCACCCCAAACCCCCCAGGATTTCACCCAAAATCCCCACATTTCTCCCCAAACCCCCACATTTCACACCTCACCCCTGAGCAGGCACTCCCGCACATGCTCGGCCTCGCAGCACCCCACATTTCACCCAAAATCCCTGGATTTCACCCCAAACCCCCCAGATTTAACCCAAAATCCCCACATTCCCCCCCAAACCCCAGGATTTTACCAAAACCCCCGGATTTCCCCCCAAACCCTCACCCCTGAGCAGGCACTCCCGCACGTGCTGGGCCTCGTAGCGCAGCCCGGTGCTGTGGGGGAAGTTGAGGGGCTCGGCCGGGGGGGGCAGCGGGAACTGCTCGTGGTGCCCCCCCCAGAGCAGCTCGGTGGGGCAGTTCATGTGGCTGGGGAGCTGCGGGGGCACGGGGGGGTCAGGGACACCCCAGAAACCGACCCCCAAACCCCCCACCCCAAAAACCAGCCCCAACACCCCCCACCCCCCAAAAACCGACCGCAACATCCCCCTCCAAAAAAAAAGTGCAAAGCAGAAAAAAAAATACCCCCACAAAAAAACCAAATTCAAAAAGCCCCAAAACAAACAAAATAAACCCTAAACATCCCAAAGAAAAGCCAAACCCCAAAGGAACCCCAATACAAACAAACCCCCCCCGAATCTCGAAAAACCCAAAACCCCCAAAAATCCCAAAACTCAACGCCCCCCAAACAAACCCAAAACCCTCAAAACAACCCAACCGCCCCCAAAAAAGCTAAAAAATCCCTGAAATAAACCCCCAAAACCAACAAAAAAAAAAATCCCAAACCGAAAACAATCTCAAAACCCCCTAAAATTTGGGGCGTTTCCTCCCCAAATCTGGGATTTTTAACCCCGAGGCGCCGTTTGGTTCTTCCCCCATCCCATTCCTGGGGTCCCCCCCCGGTGTTTTTCGGGTCCCCTCCGGGGGTTTTGGGGTCCCCCCCGGTGTTTTTGGGGTCCCCCCCCGGGGGTTTTGGGGTCACCTGCGCGCAGCCCAGCGGCCCCCCCAGCGCCGCCGCCCCCGGCAGCTCCGCCGCCATGGAGAAGGTGAGCGCGGCCAGGCCCCGCCCGGGGAACTCGAGCGTCACCACCACCGACTCGTCCACGCCTGGAGACGGGGAAAAAACGGGGAAAACGGGAAAAACCGGGGGAAATAATGGGGGAAGTGGGGAAAAGAGTTACCCCAGTCCCTCCCGGTGCTCCCAGTCCCTCCGTTCCTCCCAGTCCCCCCCCGTCCCCCCCAATCCCCTCCCAGTCCCCCCAATCCCCCCCCCATCCCCCCAGTCCCCTTCCAGTCTCTCCCAGTCCTCCAAGTGGTCCCAGTCCCCCCCCAATCCCCCCCCAGTCCCTCCCAGTCCCCCCCAGTGCTCCCAGTCCCCCCCAATCCCCCCCCAGTCCCCCCCAGTGCTCCCAGTCCCCCCCTAATCCCCCCCCAGTCCCCCCCAGTGCTCCCAGTCCCCCCCCCCAGTCCTCCCCAGTCCCCCCAGTCCCTCCCAATCCCCTCCCAGTCCCTTCCCAGTCTCCCCCAATCCCCCCCCAGTCCCTCCCAGTGCTCCCAGTGCTCCCAGTCCGTACCGGTGGGGTGCAGCACGCCGTGGGCCCGCAGGGCAGTGGGGGCCCGGCCGCCCCCCAGCAGGGCCAGCGCCATCTGCACTCCGTAGCCCCCCAGGTCCAGCAGGGCCCCCCCGCCCAGCCCCGGCTCGCGCAGCCGCGGGACCCCCCCCAGGTCAAAGCCGAGCTCCCCCCGCAGCACCAGCGGCGACCCCAGGGCCCCCCCGGCCGCCAGAGAGCGGAGCCGCCGCCAGGCCGGGAAAAAACGGGTCCAGAAACCCTGGGGAGGGAGAGAGGGGGAGTGGGGAAACTGGGGGGAACTGGGAGGGACTGGGGGGGATTGGGGGGGGATTGGGGGGGCTGGGAATGGGGAAACTGGGGGCACTGGGGGGGCTGGGGGGGACTGGGAGGGGATTGGGGGGGACTGGGAATGGGGAAACTGGGGGGACTGGGAGGGGATTGGGGGGGACTGGGAATGGGGAAACTGGGGGCACTGGGGGGGACTGGGAGGGGATTGGGGGGCACTGGGAATGGGGAAACTAGGGGCACTTGGGGGACTGGGAATGGGGAAACTGGGAGCACTGGGGGAACTGGGGGACTGAAAATGGGGGGACTGGGAGCACTGGGAATGGGGAAACTGGGAGCGGATTGGGAGCGACTTGGGGGACTGGGAATGGGGGAACTGGGAGAACTGGGGGGACTGGGAGGGAATGGGGGGACTGGGAATGGGGGCAGCGGGAGCACTGGGAGCACTGGGAATGTGTCACTGGGACCCCCCGGACCCCGGGGCGGGGGTGTCACCGCCGGCACCTCCATCAGGAACACGCGGCGCTCCCGCGCCTCCCGCACGAGCTGCGCGACCTCGCGGGCCCCGAGCGCCATCGGCTTCTCCATCAGCACCGCGCGGCCCCGGCGCAGGAACAGCAGCCCCGTGGGCAGGTGCGCGGGGTTCACCACGCCCACGTACACCACGTCTGCGGGACACCCCGAGAAAAGCCCACCCGGGAAAAAAACCCACCCAAAAAACCAGAAATCTCATAAAAACCCTGACCTCCAAGTGCCCCGCACACACCACGTCTGCGGGGACACGCGGGACCCACCTCAGGACAGCCCAGAGAAACACCCACCCGGGAAAAAGCCCACCCAGAGCTCCCCAAAAAAACAGAAATCTCATCAAACCCCCGACCTCAAAGTGCCCCGCGGTTCACCGCGTGTGAGGGAGCATCCCAAAAATACCCTGATCTCCAAAAAAACCCACTTGGAAACCCCAAATCCCCCCGGCCCCAAAGAACCCCATCAGGGAGCACCAAAAATACCAGGAATCCCCCCAGAAGTCCCTCGGGACACCCCAAAATTCCCTCAGGACACCCCCAAATCCCTCGGGACACCCCGAACCCGGGCAGGGTCTCACCCAGGTCGGGATCCTCGGCCAGCTCCTCGTAGGATCCGTAGGCTCGGGGCACCCCGAGGCGCCGGGCGAAGTCCTGAGCGCGCCCCAAATCCCGGGCGGCCACGGCCGCCACCTGCGGGGGCACAGGTCACCCCAAAACCGCGGGGGGGACACCCCAAACCTCCCCCGGGTTTAGGGCATCGAGGGGGGGAAAGAAATAAATAAAAATTCCGATATTTGGGACACCAGGTCTGCCCAGGCAATGGGATTGGGGGGGGGGAGGGGGGCACGCCGGGGATTTTGGGGACACGCCCAAGTTTTGGAGACTCGCAAGGATTTTGGGGGCTCCCAGAGGTTTCGGAGGCTCTCAGAGGTTTTGGGGTTTCGCAGCTTTTTTGGGAGCTCCCAGGGCTTTTGAAAGTTCTCGGGGGTTTGAGGGGGGGTCCCAGGGACTTTGGGGCTCCCAGGTTTTTGGGGGGTCCCAGGGTTTTTGGGGGCTCCCAGGTTTTTTGGGGGTCCCCCCCCCGCTCCCCCCGTCCCCACGGGCCCCGCGGTGTCACCGTGTGCTCCGAGGCGGGCAGGGTCCGCAGGGCCAGCACGAAGTCGTGGCTGATGGCCCCGGCCGAGCAGATGCCCCAGCGGGTGGGGCCGGGGGGCGGCCCCGCCTCGGCCTTGGGGGGCTCCGGGCCGGGGCACGGCTCCGGTTCCCGGTCCCGGTCCGTGTCCCGATCCGTGTCCCGACCCGCCTCCATGTCCCGGTCCCGGTCCTGATCCATGTCCCGATCCCTGCCCCAAACCCTTCTCCAAACACGGTCCCGGTCCCAGTAGCGGTTCCGATCCCGATCCCGGTCCGTGCCCCAAACCCGACCCCACTCCCGGTCCCGGTCCCGGTCCCGGTCCGTGCCCGCTCCTGCCGGGACACGAACGGAGCCGCGCCCGCCCCACCCCCACGCGTGGGAAGCTCCCCGCGCCCCTCCCCCCACACCCACGCGCGGGTGGGGGAGGGGCGGGGAGGGGACACCCCGGAAGGCGGGGGGGGGGCAGGAGCTGCCCCTGGGACCCCTCGGGAGGGGGAATTTGGGGGGGGGTCCGGGGGTCCCCGGATTTGGGGGTTTCGGGGTCCCGGGAACCTCCGGGTTTCGGGGATTTCGGGGATTTGGGGGGATTTTGGGGGGATTTCGGGGGTCCCTGGATTTGGGGGATTTTGGGGGGATTTCGGGGGTCCCTGGATTTCGGGGATTTTGGGGAATTTGGGGGATTTTGGGGGGATTTCGGGGGATTTCGGGGGATTTTTGGCCCCGCCCATTCACGCGCTGACAGCCGGGGCGTGGCCCCGTTCCCGCACGTGCCGGGGCCCCGCCCACCCCGCCCAGAACTCCACTCCCGTTGGTCAGAGCCCGCAGGGAGGCGTGGCCAATATGCAAATGAGAGGGGCGGGAACGACCGCTTTTATTGGCGGCTTAGGGGGCGTGGCCCGTGGGGGGCGGGGTGCGGCTCGCGCTCGCTGATTCGCCGCCGGCCCGCGCGCGGCGATTGGCTCCGCGCGGGGGCGGGGTGGGATAGCGCGTTGTTATTGGCCGGCGCTGAGGGCGGGGCGCGGCGGCGCATTTCTATTGGCCGGAGGGCGGCGGGCGGGGCGGGACGGAGCGCTGCCATTGGCGGAGAGCGGGAGGGGCGGGGCTTAGAGCGATGGCGGCGGCGGCACTGCGGTCCCGGGGCGCCGGAGCGGTGAGAGGGGGGCGGGGAACCGGTGCGACCAGTGACCCCAGTGACCCCTCCCAGTAACCCCAGTGACCCCTCCCAGTGACCCCAGTGACCCCTGCCAGGGCTCCCAGTAACTCCAGTGCCCCCAGTGACCCCTCCCAGTGCGACCAGTAACCCCTCCAGTAACCCCAGTGACCCCAGTGACCCCTCCCAGTGCCTCCAGTGACCCCTCCAGTGCGACCAGTAACCCCTCCAGTAACCCCAGTAACCCGTGACCCCTCCCAGTGCCTCCAGTGACCCCTGCCAGGGCCCCTAGTGCCCCCAGTGACCCCTCCCAGTAACCCCAGTGCCCCCAGTGACCCCTCCCAGTAACCACAGTGCCCCCAGTGACCCCTCCCAGTGCGACCAGTAACCCCTCCAGTAACCCCAGTAACCCCAGTGACCCCTCCAGTGACCCCAGTGACCCCTCCCAGTAACCCCAGTGACCCCAGTGACCCCTCCCAGTGACCCCAGTGACCCCTCCAGTGCGACCAGTAACCCCTCCAGTAACCCCAGTAACCCCAGTGACCCCTCCCAGTGCCTCCAGTGACCCCTGCCAGGGCCCCTAGTGCCCCCAGTGACCCCTCCCAGTAACCCCAGTGCCACCAGTGACCCCTTCCAGTGCTCCCAGTAACCCCTCCAGTGACCCCAGTAACCTCTCCCAGTAACCCCCCAGTGCCACCAGTAACCCAGTAACCCCTCCCAGTAACCCCAGTGACTCCCGCCAGGGCTCCCAGTGTCACCAGTGCCGCCTCCCGGTGACCCCGGTGACCCCAGTGACCCAGGTGGTGCTGCACCAGTAACCCCAGTGACTCCTCCCAGTGCTCCCAGTGACTCCTCCCAGTGCTCCCAGTGACCCCTCCCAGTGCTCCCAGTCCCTCCCAGTGCTCCCAGTAACCCCAGTGACCCCTCCCAGTGCTCCCAGTCCCCTCCCAGTCTCCACGGGCCCTGCTGGAGCCCCTCCCAGTCCTCCCAGTTCACCCCCCGGACCTTCCCAGTTCCACTCAGGCCCGACTGGGGCTGGTTCCCAGTCGCTCCCAATTGCTCCCAGAGCCCCCCAGCCCCACCCAGTGATCGTCCCAGTCACTCCCAGTGCCCTCCCAGTTGCTCCCAGTGACCGTCCCAGTGCCCTCCTGGTGCCCCCTGTTGCTCCCAGTTCCTCCCAGAGCCCGCCAACCCCTCCCAGTGCCCTCCCAGTGCCCTCCCAGTGCCCTCCCAGTTCCTCCCAGTGCCCTCCCAGTGCCCTCCGAGATCCTCCCAGTGCCCCTTGGCAGCTTCCAGTCACTCCCAGTCTCTCCCAGTCCCCCCCAGTGCCCCCCAGTCTCTGCTCCCAGTCCCTGCCAGTCCCCCCCAGCCCCTCCCAGTTGCTCCCAGTCCCCCCCAGTTGCTCCCAGTCCCCCCTAGTTGCTCCCAGTCTCTCTCAGTCACTCCCAGTGCCCCCCCAGTGCTCCCAGTCTCCCCCAGTCTCTCCCAGTCCCCCCCAGTCCCCCCCAGTGCCCTCTCAGTCCCCGCCAGTCCCTCCCAGTGCCCCCCAGTTGCTCCCAGTGCTCCCAGTCCGGTCTCTCCGGCAATGGCGGCTCCGGGGGGTCAAAGTCCGGCCGGGGGAGCGGGGGAGGGGCAGGGCCTGCACCCCTCCCCCCCATGGCCACGCCCTCCCCGCCACTGGGGAAACTGGGACAAACTGGGACAGACTGGGGGGAACAGGGGGGAACTGGGGCAAAACTGGGGCCGAACTGGGGGAAACTGGGGAAAATGGGGGGAACTGGGGGGAAACTGGGGTCTGAACGAGCCAAACTGGGGCCAGACTGGGCCAAACTGGGCAAACTGGGGTCGGTGTCCCCACCAGGTGTTGGCGACGCTGCTGCGGCCCCGGCGCGGCTACAACAGCACCTTCCGGGTGAGGGACCCCCGAAACGACCCCAAAATGACCCCAAAACGACCCAAAAACGACCCCAAACTCTCAGAACTGCCCAAATGACCCCCAAAACCCCCAGAACTCCCCCAGGACTCCCCAAAATGACCCCAAACCCCCAAAATCACCCAAAATAACCCCCAACCACCCCCAAATCCCCAAACAAACTCCCGAAATGACCCCAAATGAGCATCCCCGTGCTCCCAGTGCCCGGCCCAAGCCCCAAATCCCCCCCCAAAATCCCCCCGGGACCCCCCAAATCCCCCCCCAAATCCTTCTGGGACCCCCCAAAATGACCCAAAAATCCCCCTGGGACCCCCCAGAATGATCCCCAAATCCCCTCGGGACCCCCCGAGTGACCCCAAAATCCCCCTGGGCCCCCCCAAAATCCCCCTGGGACCCCCCAACCCCCCCCAGAATCCCCCTGGGACCCCCAAAATGCCCCCAGGACCCCCCAAATTCCCCCCAAATCCCCCTGGGACCCCCCAAAATGACCCCAAACCCCCCGGGACCCCCAAAACCCGCCCGTGACGCCCCCCGAGTGACCCCCGCCCCCCCCCAGGCTTCGGAGCTGGAGCTGGAGCGCTCGGGGCGCCCCGGGACGCCCCCGGCCCCGCAGGATTTGGTGTTTGGGAAATTCTTCACCGACCACATGCTGACGGTGGAGTGGGGCCGGGAGCGGGGCTGGGGCCGCCCCCGGATCCGCCCCTTTCAGGAGCTGCGGCTGCACCCGGCCAGCAGCGCCCTGCACTACGCCGTGGAGGTCAGGATGGACCCCAAAAACACCTCAAAAACACCCCGAAAATACCCTGAAAATACCCCAAAACCACCCCATAAATGCCAAAAAAATCACCCCAAAAATCACCCTGAAAATACCCCAAAAACACCCCAAAAACATCCCCTGCAGCTGCACCCAGCCAGCAGCGCCCTGCACTACGCCGTGGAGGTCAAGATGGGCCCGAAAACACCCCAAAAACACCCCGAAAATACCCTGAAAATACAAAAAAATCACCCAAAAAATCACCCCAAAAATACCCCAAAATCAGCCCAAAAACATCCCAAAAATACCCAAAAAATCACCCAAAAAATCATCCCAAAAATCACCCAAAACCACCCCAAAAATCACTCCAGCGCCCTGCACTACGCCGTGGAGGTCAGAATGGGCCCAAAATACCCCAAAAACACCTCAAAACACCCTGAAAATACCCCAAAAATACCCAAAAAATCATCCAAAAAATCACCCCAAAACACCCCCAAAACACCCCAAAAATCACCCCCAAAACGACCCAAAAAATAACCTCAAAATCACCCCAAGAATCACCTGAAACCACCCAAAAAATCACCCCAAAAACACTTCAAAATCACCCAAAAATCACCCAAAAAATCATTCAAAGTAACCCCAAAAAATCACCCAAGGTAACCCCAAAAATCATCCAAAAAATCACCCCCAAATCACCCCAAAATCAACCTGAAAATCACCTCAAAATCACTCTGAAATCACCCAAAAAATCACCCAAAAATCACCCAAGTTAACCCCAAAAAGTCCCCCAAATCGTCACCCAAAAACACCCCCAAAACACCTCAAAATCACCCAAAAAATCACCCAAAAATCACCCCAAAATATCACTTTAAAGTCACCCCGAAATCAACCTGAAAATCACCCGCTAACCCCCCAAAATGACCCCAAAAAATGACCCCAAAATCAACCTGAAAATCACCTCGAAATCACCCTGAAATCACCCAAAAAATCACCATTAACCCCAAAAATCACCCCAAAATCATGCCAAATCCCCCAAACCCCCGGGACCCCCAAACCCCCCAAACCCCCTCCCCCTTTTCAGCTCTTCGAGGGGCTCAAGGCTTTTCGGGGAGACGACGACAAAATTCGGCTTTTCCGCCCCGAGCTGAACATGGAGAGGATGAGGAGATCGGCGCGCCGGGTCTGCCTGCCCGTGAGTACCCCAAAATAACCCAAAATAACCCCAAAATCCTCCTGAAATAACCCCAAATCACCCCAAAATCCTCCCTGCAGGGTCTGCCTGCCCGTGAGTGCCCAAACCACCCCAAAATCACCCAAAATAACCCAAAAATCACCCTGAAATAACCCCAAATCACCCCAAAATCCTCCCCGCAGGGTCTGCCTGCCCGTGAGTGCCAAAAATCCCAAATAATCCCCAAAATAACCCAAAAACACCCCAAAATCACCCCAAAATCCTCCCCACAGGGTCTGCCTGCCCGTGAGTGCCCAAAAAACCCCAAAATAACCCAAAATCATCCCAAAATAGCCCTGCAGGGTCTGCCTGCCCGTGAGTGCCCAAAATCACCCAAAATCACCCCAATATCCCCCTGAAATAACCCCAAAATCCTCCCCACAGGGTCTGCCTGCCCGTGAGTGCCCAAAATAACCCAAAATAACCCCAAATCACCCCAAAATCCTCCCAGCAGGGTTATTTTTTTTAAATTTATTTAAGTTATTTAAAATAACTCCCCGAAAAAAACCCGAAAATAATAATAATAAAAAAATCCCAGTCCATCCCAGTCCCCTCCAGCGCCACCCCAGTCCCCCCCAGTCCATCCCAGCGCCCCCCCAGTCCCTCCCAGTCCCTCCCAGTCCATCCCAGTTCCCCGCAGGATTTCGACGGGCGGGAGCTGCTCGAGTGCATCCGGGAGCTGGTGCGGCTGGAGGGGCACTGGGTGCCGCGGGACCCCCAGAGCAGCCTCTACATCCGGCCCACCTTCATCGGCACCGAGGTGTGGGGGGATTTGGGGTGAATTTGGGGTGAATTTGGGGGATTTTGGGGGGATTCAGGGGTATTCGGGGGTTTTGGGGAGGGGTTCGGGGGGATTCGGGGGGGATTTGGGGAGAGTTTAGACGGGTTTGGGGGTGTTTGGGGGGAATTTCGGGGCTCCACATCCGGCCCGCGCTCATCGGCACCGAGGTGCGGGACCGGGGGCGGGGCGGGGGTTGAGGGAATTTTGGGGATTTTGGGGGGATTTCGGGACTATTTTCTGTGTTTTCGGGTGGATTTCGGGGGTGATTTTGGGGTGATTTCGGGCGGATTTGGGGCTCTGACCCCCCTGTCCCCCCAGCCCACTCTGGGGGTGTCCCCCCCCCCGGTTAGGGTGCTGCTCTGCCCGGTCGGGCGGGGATTTGGGGCCATTTCGGGCGGATTTCAGGGGGGATTTCGGGGTGGTTTGGGGTGGATTTTGGGGTGATTTTGGGGCTCTAACCGGTGTCCCCCCAGCCCACCCTGGGGGTCGCGCCCCCCGGGCGGGCGCTGCTGTTCGTGCTGCTCTGCCCGGTCGGGCCGTATTTCCCGGGGGGGCTCTTCGCCCCCGTGCGCCTGCTGGCCGAGCCCGGACACGAGCGCGCCTGGCCCGGGGGCGCCGGGGACTGCAAACTGGGCGGGTGAGTGACCACCGAGTGACCACCGAGTGACCACTGGGGGAGGGACCAATGGGGGCGGGACTGGGGGGCGCCGGGGACTGCAAACTGGGCGGGTGCGTGACCACCGAGTGACCACCGAGTGACCACTGGGGGGTGACCAATGGGTGCGGATCGGGGGGCGCCGAGGGCTGCAAACTGGGCGGGTGAGTGACCACCGGGAGTGACCACCGAGTGACCAGGGGAGTGACCAATGGGAGGGATTTGGGGTGTTTTGGGTGGGATTTGGGGTATTTTGGGTGGGATTTTTGAGGTGTTCTGGGTGGGATTTTGCGGTGTTTTGGAGGCAGATTTTTGGCTGTTTTGGGTGGGATTTGGGGCTGTTTTGGTGGGATTTTGAGTGGGATGTTGGGGATATTTTGGGGTGGGATTTTCGGCTGTTTTGGGTGGGATTTTTTGGTTATTTTGGGTGGGATTTTTGGGTTATTTTGGGTGGGATTTCGGGCTATTTTGGGTGGTATTTTCGGCTGTTTGGGTGGGATTTTGGGGGCGGATTTTGCGGTTATTTTGGGTGGTATTTTTGGTTATTTTGTTGTGATTTTGGGTATTCCCGGGTGCCCCACTCCCCCCTGTGCCCCCCTGCCCCCGGCAGGAACTACGGGCCGTGCCTGGAGCTGCAGGAGGTGGCGCGGGCCCGCGGGTGCCAGCAGGTGCTGTGGCTGCACGGCCCCGAGCGCCACCTGACCGAGGTGGGCACCATGAACCTCTTCGTGCTCTGGGAGCGCCCGGACCGGGGTACGGGGGGACCCCTCTAAGGGGGTTTGGGGGTCCTGGGGGGGTTGGAGGGGTCCCAGGGGGGATTTTGGGGGTCCCGATGGGGATTTGGAGGGAGTGTGGGTGGATTTTGGGGTCCCAGGGGGGATTTGGGGGTTCCCGATGGGGGTTTGGGGGGTCTGGGGGGGATTTTGGGGTCCTGGGGGGGATTTGGGGGACCCCTCAAAGGGGGTTTGGTTGTCGTGGGTGGGTTAGGGGGGTCCCAGGAGGGGCTTTGGGGGGTCCCGATGGGGGTTTGGGGGATCCTGGGGGAGGTTGAGGGGTCCTGGAAGGGGTTGGGGAGGGGTCCCGGGGTGTGGGTTGAGGGGTCCCGGGGGGGTTCGGGGGGTCCGGGGGGGGTCAGGGGGTGACCGAGCCCCCCCCCCCGCCCCCCAGGGCTGGAGCTGGTGACCCCCCCCCTGGACGGGCTGATCCTGCCCGGGGTGACCCGGCAGAGCCTCCTGGAGCTGGCGCGGCAGTGGGTACGGGGGGGCGGGGGGGGATTTGGGGAGGGGGATTTGGGGGGTTTGGGGGATTTGGGGGTTTTGGGGCTGGGGGGAGGTTTGAGGGGATTTGGGGAGGGGGTTCGGGAGGGTTTGGAGGGGATTTGTGGAGGGGGCTGGGGGGGCGGGGGCCGTTCGGGAGGATTTGGGAGGAATTCAGGAAATTTTGGGGGGGGGCCTAGAGCGGGTTTGGAGGGGATTTGGGGTGGTTTTGGGGGCAGTTTTGGGGCGGTTTTGGAGCAGTTTGGGGGACGGTTTTTGGGCAGTTTTTGAGCAGTTTTGGGGGCGTTTTTGGGGGCGATTTTCGAGCAGTTTTTGGGGTGGTTTTGAGGCGGTTTTGGAGCAGTTTTGGGGGTGGTTTTCGGGTGGTTTTGGGGCGGTTTTAGAGCAGTTTTGGGGCGGATTTGGGGCAGTTTTGTGGCTTTTTTGGGGGTCTCTGCAGTTTTATGGGGTCGGGGGGGCACCGGGACCCCCCCGAGCCCCCCGGATCGCACCCCCAGGGCGAGTTCGAGGTGCGGGAAGCCCCCCTGCCCATGGGCAGCGTCCTGGGGGCGCTGCAGGGGGGGCGGCTCCGGGAGATGTTCGGGGCCGGCACCGCCTGCGTGGTCTGCCCGGTGGGGGAGATCCTGTTCCAGGGGCAGGTATAGGGGGGATGGGGGCTCTGGGGGGGTCTGGGGGGGTCCTGGGGTCTGCCCGGTGGGGGAGATCCTGTTCCAGGGACGGGGATGGGGGGGTCTGGGGGGTTTGGGGGGTTTGGGGGTGACTGGGGCGGTTTGGGGGGGTCTGGGAGGGTCATGGGGGGTCCGGGGGGGGGTGGTCCCGCGGGTTTGGGGGGAATTTTGGGGGCCCTGGGAAGAGTTTTGGGGGGAGATTTTTGGCGTCTTGGAGGGGTTTGGGGGGTCCCGGGGGGGTTTGGGGGGTCCCGGGCGGGGTTTGGGGGGTCCCGGGCGGGGTTTGGAGGGGTTTGGGGGGTCCCGGGCGGGGTTTGGGGGTCCCGGGTGGTTTTGGGGGTGGTTTTGGGGGGGTTTTGGGGGGTGTTTGGGGGGGTTTGGAGTCCCGCTGACCCCCCCGTGCCCCCCCAGCTGCTGTCCGTGCCCACCATGGAGAACGGCCCCAAAGTGGCGGCGCGGTTCCTGCGGGAGCTGAGCGACATCCAGGTGGGGACGGGGGGAAATCTGGGGGGATTGGGGGGGTTTGGGGGGAAATTGGGGGGGATTGGGGGGGAAATTCGGGGAAAATTTGGGGATTTGCGGGGAGTGGGGGGAAATTTGGAGAAATTTGGTGGGAAATTTGAGGGAAATTGGGGGAATTGGAAGGAACTTGGGGAAAATTTTGGGGGGAAAATTGGGGAGAAATTGGGGGGGAAATTGGGGGAAAACTGGAAGGGATTTGGCAAAAAAAAAATTGGAGGAAATTTAGAAAAACTTGGTGGGAAATTTGGGGGAAATTGAGGGGAAATTGAGGGAAATTTGGGGGAAATTTGGGGCAGGGGCCAAGGGGGGGGAGGGGCCGTGGGGTGTCCGCCCCTCCCCCCCTGTGACCCCCCCCCTCAATTTGTGTCCCCCCCAGTACGGCCGCGTCCCCAGCCCGTGGGCCCAGCCCGTGTGACCCCCCCGGGCAGCCGGGACCCTCCCCTAAAAAAACCGGACACGGGGGGGAGGGGCCCGGGACCCCCCCCAAAAAAAACCGGACACGGAGGGGGAGGGGCCCGGGACCCCCAACCCCCCCCCCGGGACCCCTCAACCACACCAAAAACGGGGGGGGAGGGGCGCAGCAGCCCCTCCCCCCCTCCAATCCTCGGGGGGGGGGTCCCAAAGCCCCTCCCCCAACACTCCAGACCCTTTTTGGGGGGGGGTCCCCGATCCCCTCCCCCCTCCCCAGCTCAGCCCCTCCCCACCCCGTGCAATATCTGAGCTGACCCCTCCCCCACCCCTCCCCCACCCAATTTGGGGGCGGGTCCCTCCCCTCCCCCCCCCAAAGTGCCTTGGGACCCCTCCCCCCCCTCCCCTCCCCCCCCAGCGCTTGCGGAGCCTTAAACGACCCCTCCCCCATCCCGGGACCCCTCCCCCACCAAAGGTCAGCGGGGGGGTCGTTAATAATAAACGGCGATTAATTACGAGTTAATTAATGTCGGGTTAATTAATGTCGGGTTAATTAATGGTGGCATAATTAATGATGGGTTAATTAATGTCCGGTTAATTAATGATTACTGGGGGAGGGGGGGGCTGGGACATGTCCCCAAATGTCCCCAAATATCCCAAAATCCCCAAATATCCCAAATGTGTCCCAATGTCCCCAACACCAACTCTTTTTCTCTCTTTTTTTTTTAATATTTTTTTTCCAAAAATTCTCCTTTATTTTCCCGTTTCCCCCTTTTCTTTTACAAAAACCATCCCGAGACAATAAATAGGAATTTTTTCTTGGGAGGGGGGGAAATGGAATAACAACAATAATAATAAAATTAATAACAATAACAATAATAATAAAAATAATAAAAATAATCAATAACAACGATAACAATAAAATAACAATAACGGCAATAAAAATAATAATAACATTAATATAACAGAAATGGCAATAAAATAACAATAAAATAACAATAAAAATAACAATTAAAATAACAATAAAAATAACAATAACGGCAATAATAACAATAAAAATAACAATAAAAATAACAATAATGGCAATAACAACAATAAAATAACAATAAAATAACAGTTAAAATAATAAAAATAACAATAAAAATAACAAATAAAATAACAATAAGGACAATACCAATAAAATAAGGGCGTGGCCGGCCGGGGGGCGGGGCGGTGAATAAATTAGAATAAATTAGGGCGGGGTCAGAGGCGGTTCCGCAGCAGGACGAGCCCGCGCGCCGCCCAGTCCAGGTACAGGTGCAGCCCCCGCGCCACCGCGTGCGCCGCGCGCACCGCGCCCCACGGCGACAGCGGCGACAGCGGCGACAGCGCCGGCGGGGGGGGCGCGGCCGGGCGGGGCAGCGACAGCCGCGACACCTGCGGGGGGGCGGGGAGAGGGGTCATGGGTCACACCTGGGTCAGGGGTCACACCTGGGGGGGGGGACACACCTGGGGGGGGTGACACGGGGTCAGGAGTCACACCTGGGGGCTCAGGGACACACCTGGGGGCAGGGACACGGGGTCAGGGCTCACACCTGGGTCAGGGGTCACACCTGGGAGGGGACAAGGACACACCTGGGGGCGTGACACGGGGTCAGGGGTCACACCTGGGGGCTCAGGGACACACCTGGGGGGGTGACACGGGGTCAAGGGACACACCTGGGTCAGGGGATACACCTGGGAGGGGACAGGGACACACCTGGGGGGGGTGATACGGGGTCAGGGGTCACACCTGGGGACAGGGGATACACCTGGGAGGGGACAGGGACACACCTGGGGGCGTGACACGGGGTCAGGAGTCACACCTGGGTCAGGGGTCACACCTGGGGGGGGGACACACCTGGGGGGGGGGACACACCTGGGGGGGGTGACACGGGGTCAGGGGTCACACCTGGGGGCTCAGGGACACACCTGGAGGGGCAAGGACACGGCTGGGGGGGTAAAGGGACACACCTGGGGACAGGGGATACACCTGGGAGGGGACAGGGACACACCTGCGGGGGAGGTAAAGGGACACACCTGGGGGGACAGGGACACACCTGGGGGCAGGGACACGGGGTCAGGGGCCACGGTCGGGGGGTCAGGGGATACACCTGGAGGGACAGAGACACACCTGGGTCAGGGGATACACCTGGGGAAGGAGAGGGACACACCTGCGGGGGGACAGGGACAGGTCTGGGGGGACAGGGACACACCTGGGGCGGGGGACACGGGGTCAGGGGACACACCTGGGGGCGGGGCAGGGACACGCCCGCGGGGATAAAGTGACACCTGTGGGGGGGACACGGGGACACCTGGCCTGGGAACCG
This sequence comes from Phylloscopus whistleri, assembly GCA_017589585.1. NCBI lineage: Eukaryota > Metazoa > Chordata > Aves > Passeriformes > Phylloscopidae > Phylloscopus > Phylloscopus whistleri. Next base: position 58,907 of record JADMLD010000697.1, read on the forward strand.
CGGGAAAACCCCTTGGCACAAGCCCCGCCCTCCCCGGGACCACGCCCCCCCCCGAAGCCCCGCCCCCCGCCCCGCCCTTACCAGGTGCTCCAGGCGGCCCCGCAGGCGCTCCAGGCGCCCCCGCAGCGCCCCCAGCTCCGGCTCCAGCCCCCGCAGGGCCCCCCCGGCCCGGCGCAGCCACTCCAGGAGCCGCTGGTACCGCAGCAGGTCCGAGCCCAGGCGGGGCAGCAGCGCCGAGGCCTGGGGGGCACCGCGGGTCAGGGGGGATCGGGGGGGTCAGGGGGGGTCGGGGGGGACAGGGGGACACCAGGACATGGGGACACCGGGGGGACAAGGGGGGGTCAGGGGGGGTCAGGGGGTCGGGGGGTCAGGGAGTCACGGGGGGGTCGGGGGGGTCAGGGGGGGGGCACCGGGGCAAGGGACACTGGGACAGGGGACATCTGTGGGGGACAGGGGGACACCAGGACAGGGGGACACCGGGGGGACAAGGGACATTGAGGGGTCAGGCAGCACCGGGGGGACAGGGGGACACTGAGGGGACAGGAGGGCACCGGGGAGTGGTCAGGGACACATCAGGACATGAGGACACCGGGGGACATTGAGGGGACAGGGGACACCGGGACATGGGACACCACCAGGACAGGGGGACACTGAGGGCACAGGAGGACACCGGGGGCTCAGGATGGGCTGGGGGGCATCAAACGGACCCGGCGGGGGAGGGTCACGGGTGACCCCCGAGGGACCCCCACCTCCACGCGGACCCCGCCCCACGGGGACCCCCGAGGGACCCCCAACCCCACGGGGACCCCCGAGGGACCCCAGCCCCACGGGGACCCCACCTGGATGTTGGGCAGCTCCAGGGCGCTCATGGCCAGCACGGGCAGCGAGTCCAGCTTGTGCTCCCCCTCGGCCGGGAATCGCGACTTCTGTCGCGACAGAAGGGGAGGGGTCAGCCCGCGCGGGGGTCTCGGGGGTGGCGGGGTGGGGGCGCGGTACCCACGAGGAGCTCCAGGAAGGCCTTGGTGTCGCCGAGCAGCGCCTTGGCCAGGTTGATGACGCTGTCCAGGTCCCCGCGCGTGTCCGTGGGCGGGGGGCGCGGGCGGGGGGCGAGCGCCAGCCCCGGGCACGGCCACAGCCCCGGCCACAGCCCCAGCAGCGCCAGCAGCGCCCGCCACGGAGCCCCTGCGGGGACACGGACACGCGTGGGCGCGGGGGAGCCCGGCGAGGGAGGGTTGGGATCCCGGGAGGGGATTTGGGGATCCCGGGATTTGGGGAGGTCCCGGGGCTCAGGACCGGGGGATGCCGGGGGTCCCGAGGACGCCGCGGGTGCCGTTCCCGTTTCTCCCGGGGATTCCGGGATTCCCGCAGCCGGCGGATCCCGGTGCTCCCGGGGGTGCGGGAGCTGCGCGGTCCCGGGAAGGTCGGAGTCGGGGATTTTGGTGTTCCCGGGAAAGTCCGGGATGGGGAACCCGGGGATCTCGGGGATCTCGGGATTTGGGAGTCCCGGGGATCTCGGGATTGTCGGGAATGTCGGGATCGTTGGGATGCGGGGAACGGGGCTCCATCCCGGTTCGGGGCTCCATCCCCGGTTCGGGGCTCCATCCCCGTTTCGGGCTCCATCCCCGGTTCGGGCTCCATCCCCGGTTCGGGCTCCGTCCCGGTTCGGGGCTCCATCCCCGGTTCGGGCTCCGTCCCGGGATCCCGGCGCTCCCTCCCGGCGTTCCCGGGGATTTGAGGCTGCCGGGACCGGAGCATCCCGGGATCGCTGGAACCCCGGGATTCCCGGGGCTGGGAGATCCCCGGGATCCCGGTGTTGGTGTTGGGGCTCCGGGAATTTGGGGCTCCGGGAATTTGGGGACGGCGGGAATTCCGGGCTTTGCGGCTCCCGGGAAAACCTCCCGGGAACGGGGAATTCCTCGGACTCCCGGGATTCGGGGCTCCCGGGATTCGGGGATCTCAGGATTCGGGGCTCCCAGAATTCGGGGCTGTTGGGAATTGGGACTCCCGGGTTCGGGAATGGCGAGAACGCGGGGATTTGGGGCTCCCCGAATCGGGATTTTGGGGCCGTGGGGATTCGGGATTCCCGGACTCTGGGACGGCGGGAATCCCGGGGATTTGGGGCTCCCGGGATTCGGGATTCCCGGGATTTGGGGCTCCGGGAATTCGGGAATCCCGGGATTCGGGGCTCCCGGAATTCGGGAATCCCGGGGATTTGGGGCTCCGGGAATTCGGGAATCCCGGGATTCGGGGCTCCCGGAATTCGGGAATCCCGGAGTTTTGGGCTCCCGGAATTCGGCATTCCCGGGATTCGGGGCTCGGCTTTGGCGCACAGGGCGCTCCCGCGGGTCTGGGGTCTCCGAGCAATCCGGGGCTCCCCAAACTTTGGGGGTTCCCGCGGCGCTTTCCGGGCCTTCGGGGCATTCCCGGGATCGGCTCCCGGGGCCGGGGGGGCCGGGCTGGGGTGGGGGCTGCGGGCGGGGGGGCGGCGGCGGCCGCGCGTCCTGTGCGGTCCCGGCTGGAAACTTTGATGCGGGGCTGAGTCAGGGGCGGCGGCGGCACCTGCGGGAGCCCCCGCGCGTGGGGGGCCCACCCGCGGCGGGGGGGACGGCGGGGGTGGGGGGGGGGTCTCTGCGCTTCTCCTACACCCCCGAAACCCCCACTCAGCCCCCCCCCAAAAAAAACCCCCGCGCAAACCGAACCCGGCCGCGTTCACACCTGGGCCGCCCCACGCGTGTCCCCCCCGCCCCCACGCGTGTCCCGGGGGGGGCGCGGCCGCCGCGGGCGGGCAGGTGCGCCGGGGCCGTTTGCGGTTTGAGGCGCGGCCGCAGCTGCCCGTGGCCCGGGGCCACGCGGGTGGACGCGCCCGGTCCCGTGGGGTGCGGGGCAGGGGATCCACCCGCGGACGGCCCCCCACGCACCGCGGGGCGCGGGGCCGCCCCCCGGCCCTCCCTCCCCCGCGGGGGTCTCCGTGTCTCCGTCCCCCCCCACGCGTGTCCGCGGGCGGCACTTACGTGTCATGGCGGGGCGCGGGGCTCCTTCCGCGGGGTCCCCGCGGGGCGCGGCGGGGGCCGGACCCACGCGGGAGCGCGGGGGGCGCGGGCGGGGGGCGGCGGGGGTCGCGCCGGGCCGCTCTGACTCCCACGGGCGCGCTCGGGGTGCCGCTGTCGCGGGTGGGGGGTCCGGCGGGCGGTGTCGCGGCAGGGTCACCCCCGGCGGGGACGCGGCGCGGGGGACACGCGTGGGAACCCTCTCGGGGCCGCTCCCACGCCGCCGCCGCCGCTGTCACGCTCGCGGTGTCACAGCCGCGGGGACACGCGTGACACCGACCCGCGGGCACCGGGGCGGGGAGGGGACGCGCGCCCGCTGCCACCCGCGCTGTCACCGGCACCGGGACGGTCCCCACGGGCCGGGACAATCCCCACGCGCCGGACACGCTCCCACTCCCACTCCCGCTCTCTCCCTCACGCCCCCCCCCCCCAGACTCTGCCCCCTCCCCGCCGCGCCCCCCGCCCCGGTCACGGCCGCGTCCCACCCGCGTTTCGGGCAGGACTTTTTGCGTGGGACACCCGCGCGGCGTGGGGAGCGAGCGGCCGCTGCCCCGCGCGGTGCCCGCGTGTCCCGGTGTCCCCGCGTGACGCCCGGCGCGCCGCCCGCCCCCTTTATACCCCGCGGGAGCCGCCGCCGCCGCCGATGACACATCCTGAGTCACGGCTTTTCCATTCAGCAACGGCCCGGGGGGAGCCGAACCCCCCACGGCGGCCCCCGGACACGCGCGACCCCCCCGGGACCCCCCCGGCACCCCCCCGAGACCCCCCCCGGCACCCCCCCCCGGGACCCCCGCGCACCGGCGGGGGCGGCGCGGAGCGGGGCCTGGCCCGGGAGCGGCACCGGGGTCACACCTGGACCGGGGGTACCGGGACCGGCCCGGGACGGGGCGCACCTGGAGCGGGGGGGGGCGGCTGCACCTGGGGCGGCACCGGGACCGGGACCGGGACCGGGACCGGACCGGGACCGGGACCGGGACCGGGACCGGACCGGGGTCACACCTGGACCGGGGGGACCGGGACCGGGACCGGACCGGGACGGGGCGCACCTGGAGCGGGGGGGGCGGCTGCATCTGGGGCGGCACCGGGACCGAGCGGGCGGAACCTGGACCGGGACCGGACCGTGACGGGGGTGCCCGGCAGAGAGGGGCGGCGCGGTGGATCCCGAACCGGGACCGGGGTCACACCTGGACCGGGGCGCACCTGGACCGAGGGTACCGGGACCGGGGCGCACCTGGACCGGGGGTACCGGGACCGGTGCCGCACCTGGACCGGGGGTGCCAGGACCGGGGTCACACCTGGAGCGGGATTGGCCCCGAACCTGGCCCAGGTCAGAAGTGCGGCGGTCCGGGCGGTACCGGCACTTGGACCGGGCGGTCCCGGAACGGGTCCCGAGCGGGAATCGGGATCTGCGCGGTGCCGACACCGGTACCGCAGCGGGCCGGCTCCAGAACCGGCTCCGGGGCCCGAACCCGCACCGGTACCGCGGGGTCCGGCCCGAGCGGGGCTCCCGGCCCCGGGGGGATCCCCGCACCTGAACCGGGGCCGCACCTGGACCGGGTCGGACCGGGCCGGGCCAGCACCGGGGGGTCCCGATCCCGCACCGGGGGGGTCCCGAACCGGGGGGGGGGGGGGGGGGGGGCGGCTCCTCCGGGACCCCCCCGCTCTGACTCAGCCCCCCCCCCCGGGGATGTCTCACCGCGTCCCCCCCCGGTTCGCCCCACGCGCGTCAGCACCGGGACCCCCCGTGGGGGGCGGGGGGGGGGAAACGGGGGAGGGGCGGGCCCGGGGGGGCGTGGCCGCGGGGCGGGGGGCGGGGCGGGCCTGGGGACACCCCCGGGGCTGGGGACACCCCCGGGCTTGGGGACACCCCGCGAGTGGGGAGGGGTCGCGGGGGGGTCCCGGCGCTGCCGCCGCGGCCCGGGAGGCGCCGGGGGGGGGATCTGGGGGGGGTTAAAGGGGGCGGGGGGGCCCCGCTGGCGTCAGCGGAAACCCCGGGCGGCCGCAGCGCCCCCCCCGCGCCCCCCCGGCCCCGCCGCGCTGCGTCAGCACCGGGACCCCCCCGGACCCTCCGCCCGGCCCCATTCCCGGGAAAAGCCCCCCCGGGAAGGGGGGAGCGCCCCGGGGGGCTCCGAGGCCGCTGTCGGGGCGGGGGGGGGGACACTCGGTGGCCGCCGGGGGGGGACGGTCGGTGGCGGCCGCGGTCGCCCCGGGTGGCCCCGGGGGGGGCGCCGGGCCGGGCCGTGCGTCAGGCGGTGACGCGGGGCAGGATGTGGGGGGCGGGGGGGACACGGGTGGGGGGGACACGGGGAGGGGGGACACGGGGGGGGGGGACACGGGGGGCCGCGGTGCGGGGGGGACAGGGGCGAGTGGGGTGGCAGTGTCGCTGTCCCTGTCACTGTGTCACTGTCCCTGTCGCTGTGCCACTGTCGCTCTCACTGTCTGTGTCACTGTGTCACTGTGTCACTGTGTCACTGTCCCTGTCGCTGTCACTGTCCCGTCCTGACTGAGATTCGCCAGGTGTCACCGTCGCTGTCACGGTCACTGTCCCTGTCGCTGTCACTATCGCTGTCGCTGTCCCTGTCGCTGTGTCACTGTGTCACTGCGTCACTGTGTCACTGTGTCACTGTGTCCTGTGTCCGTGTCGCTGTCGCTGTCGCTGTCCCCGTCACCTCCCGCCGCACGCGGGCCAGGCGCCGCTGTCCCCGCGGTGTCACCGCCGCTCTCGCCGCTTTCGGGGGTCCCACGGGAAATTTTGGGGGGGGGGTCTCGGTGGAGTTGGGGATCCAGAAGGGACCAGGGGAGAGTTCGGGGGGGGGGTCCGGGAGGAGCTCTGGGGCCGCTTTTGGGGTCCTGGGGGATTTTTGGGGCCGGTTTGGGGTTTGCTGGGGGGCTCGAGGTCAGTCCTGGGCTCAGTGAGTGGCGTTTGGGGCCGGTTTGGAGGTTCTGGGGCAGCTTTGGGGCCGGTTTGGGGGTTTTGGGAGTCGTTGGGGGCTGTTTTGCTGCTCCAGGGTCGGTTCGGGGGGGTTTGGGCAGGTTTTGGGGCTCCAGGGCTCGGTTTTGGGGCCGATTTTGGGATGGGGGGGGGGGGGGGCTTTAGGACCGCGCGGAGCCGCTGGGAAAGGGGCGTGGCTACGGGCAGGGGGTGTGGCCTTGGGAGGAGGCGCGGCCAGTGCATGTAAGGCGGGGTTTCGTTAGCCCCGCCCATGGGGCGTGGCCATACGGATGCGCGTTTTGGTTGGCTGATTCTCTTCCCGCCCAAAACCTGCCTGCCCCGCCCCTCCTTCTCCTTCCGTTGCTCTGATTGGCTCGTGCTCGGCGAGGCGGGAAAAGCTCGACCAATGAGTGTGCCGAGTGGGGCAGAGGGGGCGGGGCCTGGCTCTAAGGGAGGGCGACCAAGGCAGGGGGGCTCTGAGGGGCCGCGATCACCCTGAGGGGTCTGGGGTCACCCTGAGGGGACCCTGAGGGGTCTGGGGTCACCCTGAGGGGTCTGGGGTCACCCGGAGGGGACCCTGAGGGGTCTGGGGTCACCCGGAGGGGACCCAGAGGGCTCTGGGGTCACCCTGAGGGGTCTGGGGTCACCCGGAGGGGACCCAGAGGGCTCTGGGGTCACCCTGAGGGGTCTGGGGTCACCCTGAGGGGACGTGGAGGGGTCTGGGGTCACCCGGAGGGGCCTGGGGTCACCCTGAGGGGTCTGGGGTCACCCTGAGGCGACATGGAGGGGTCTGGGGTCACCCAGAGGGGCCTGGGGTCACCCTGAGGGGTCTGGGGTCACCCTGAGGCGACATGGAGGGGTCTGGGGTCACCCTGAGGGGACATGGAGGGGTCTGGGGTCACCCTGAGGGGTCTGGAATCATCCTGAGGGGACTGGGATCACCCTGAGGCGACATGGAGGGGTCTGGGGTCACCCGGAGAGGCCTGGGGTCTCTTGGGTGGGTCTGGGGTCTCTTTGGGGGGTCTGGGGTCCCTTTGGGTGGGTCTGGGGTCCCTTTGGGTGGGTCTGGGGTCCCTGTCGTGCCTCTGGGGGGTTCCGAGCACCCCTGGGTGGGTCTGGGGTCTCCCTTTGGGGGGGCCCAGCACTCCCGACCCTCCATTCCCGCCCCCCCCGGCCCAGCCGAGTCCCGGGACCCCCCGGTTTGGGGGGGGGGAGGGGCTCCCCTTCCCCTCCTCCCCCCTCCCGGTGCCTCCGGCCCGTCCCCTCCCCCCGCCCTTCCCGGCCCCCCCACCCCGATTTCCTGGCCCGGCTCGGCCCTTCCTGCCCCCCCCCCGCCCCCCGGGAAACCGGGAATTCTCCGGGAATTCTCCGGGAACTCGGGAATTCGGCACCGCCGAGGCCGCGGGCAGCCGGGACCGGGGTAAGGGGCGGCTTTTGGGGGGGGTCCCGGGGGGTACGGGGTGGGGAAAAGGGGGATTGGGGGGGAAAAGGGTGGGAAAAGGGTGGGAAAAGGGGAAATGGGTGGGAAAAGGGGAGGAAAAGGGGGAGGAAAGGGGGATTTTGGCAGAAAAACAGAGCTGGAGGGTCCTGGGGGGAGTTCAGGGAATCCTGGCGGGGAGAAAAAAGGGGATTTGAGGGGAAAAGGGGGGGTTTGGGTGGTCCCGGGAGGAGTTTGAGGTGTCCTGGGTGGGAAAAATGGGTGGGAAAAGGGGGTTCTGGGGGGTTTTTTAGTTCAGGGGCGTTGTTGGAAGGCGGGGTCTCGGGGAGGGGGTCCCCAAAATCCCCTTTTCCCCCCCCCCCGGTTCCCCAGACGATGCTCCCCGAGGAGCGCAAGGAGGGCTCGCCCCGCTTCGGGAAGCTCCACTTCCCGGTGGGGCTCTGGATCAACTCCCCCAAGAAGCGCCTGGCCAAGATGAGCCGCCGCTGGCCCAGCGCCGGCTCCGTCCGGTGCGACCCCCAAAACCGCCCCCAGGCCCCCCCAAATCCGGCCCTGGAGCCGCTGATTCCCTCCCCAGATCCGCCTGTTCCGGGGGTTTTCTGTCCCTTTTTCCCCTTTTCTCCCGTTTTTCCACCCATTCCCCCCATCCACCTGTTTGGGGTTTTCCTTCCCTTTCCTCCCTTTTTCCCCACCTTTCCCCAGATCCACCTGTTTGGGGTTCCCTCCCCACATTTCCCCCCCCCCAAAAATCCCATTTCCCCCCCGTTTTTACCCATTTTACCCCTCCAAATCCCGTTTGCCCCTCGCTTTTTCCTATTCCCCCCATCCTTAATCCCATTCCCCCCTCACTTTTCCCCATTTCCTCATCCCCAAAATCCCATTTCCCCCCCAATTTTTCCCCATTTCCCCCCATTGTCCCCCCGATTTTCCCCATTTTCCTCATTTCCCCCCCTCACACCCCCTCTCCCCGCCCCAGGTCCACCTCCTCGGACACCCCCAGCCGCGCCAGCGACCCCTCGGACCCCCGCCCGGCCTCGGCCGCGGCCCCACCCAAGCCCAAACCCCCTCGGCACAAGCGCCTCTCCCACCTCTTCCACCGCTCCACCGCCACCACCAGCAGCCCCCAGGGCGGCCGCTGGGCCAGCGAGAAGAAGCTGGCCGAGCTCCGCGACCCCTCGGGGGACGCGCCGGGGGTCTCCTCGCCCCCCTCCTCCGCCGCCCCCGGCCCGCAGCAGCCGCCGTGCATCCTGAAGATCTTCGGCGGGGCCATCTCCCGCGGCGCCAACTACAAGAGCGTGCTGGCCACGCCGCGCTGCAGCGCCCGCCAGCTGGTCCGCGAGGCGCTGGAGCGCTACGGGCTGGACCCCGAGGAGTTCGGGCAGTTCGCGCTCTGCGACGTGGTGGGGCGGCCCGGCGGGGTCGGCGGGGGCTGGCAGGGCGAGCACCTGCGCGAGGTGGGCGACTGGGAGCGGCCGCTGGTGCTGCAGGAGCTCTGGAAGCCCAAGGCCGGCTGGTCGCGGCGCTTCGAGATCCGCCGGCGGCAGGACCTGGAGAGGGCCGGGGATGGTGACGACGGGGACGGCGCCGGTGAGTGGGGGAACGGGCACGGGAGAGAGAGGGGGGTGGCGGCCACCCGGGGGCGGCCCTGGGGGTGCTGTCCTCGGTGTGTCCCCGGGGGAGTGTCCCCTGGGGGGGTGGGAGCCCGTCATTGTCACCCCCAGAGACCCCGGAATGTCCCCTGGGGCGTGGGACCCCGTTATTGTCACCCCGGGAGTGTCCCCAGTGGGGGGGTGACCCCGTTATTGTCACCCCCAGACCCCTCGAAATGTCCCCTGGGGGGGGGATGGACCCCGTTACTGTCACTCTCAGAGCCCCTGAAATGTCCCCTGTGGGGGTGGGACCCCGTTATTGTCACCCCAGACCCCCTGGAGGGGTGGGAGAGCCCAGTTATTGTCACTCAGAGCCCCTGAAATGTCCCCTGGAGGGGTGACCCCGTCATTGTCACCCCCTGACCCCCGGAATGTCCCCTGTGGGGGGGGACACTCCCCCTCTCACCCCCCCGAGCCCCCTCCCCTCATTCCCACGGTGCCACCACCACCGCCTGTCCCCCTCCCTCCCCCAGCGCCACCAACGCCCCCCCGCCTTGTTTTTCCCGTCCCTGTCCCCAGGGCTGGCGCCCCAACCCCGCCGCCTGCACCGGAACCGCTCCCGGGCGGCCTCGGGGGGCCCCGCGCCCCCCGGCCGCGACCCCCGCGACCCCCGGGACCCCGCGCCCGCCATGCGCCGCAGCATCAGCGACATGAACCTGAGCACGCGGCGGCGGCAGCGCAAGGCGCTCAGCCTGGCCGGGGGCGACCCCGCCGCCGGGACCGCCGGGACCCCCCCCGCGGGACCCCCGGGGACCCCCCCGGACAGCGGGACCCCCCCCGGGGACGGGGGTCCCAGCCTGGAGCTGCTGTCGCAGTGCCTGATCCAGCCCCCCCAGGACCGCCCCTATTTCCTGCTGCTGCGGGGCTACGGCAAGGAGGTGAGGGGGGAAAAGGGAGGGAATCACCCCAAAAATCACCGCCCCCCCGTCCCCAACCCCGGCAAGGAGGTGAGGGGGGAAAAGGGAGGGAATCACCCCAAAAATCACCGCCCCTCCCCCCCACCCCGCCCAAAGGAGCCCCCGATCCCGGCGGAACCGCCCCCCAAAAAACGCCCCCCCCCCCCAGAAAAACAAACCCCCTTTTCTTCCGGCCCCCACACCCGTAAAAATTCCTTTAGTGGGGGTTCTTTTTTTCTGATTTTACACCCTAAAAAAGCCTTGCCGGGGGCTTCCTTTCCCTGACCCCTCCACCTTCAAAAAAAACCCCCCAAAAAAACCCAAAAAAACCCTCAAATTTTCTCACTTCCTTTGCCCCCCCCCGTCCCCCAAATCCACCTTTTCCACCTCAAATCCCCTTTCTCACCCCAAATCCCCGTTTTCCACCCCAACCCCCCCTTTCTCACCCCAAATCCCCCTTTCTCACCCAAACCCCCTTTCTCACCCCAAATCCCCTTTTTTCACCCCAAATCCCCGTTTTTCACCCCAAACCCCCCTTTCTCACCCCAAACCCCCCTTTCTCACCCCAAATTCCCCCCGTTTTCCACCCCAAATTCCCCTTTCTCACCCCAAATCCCCTTTTTTCACCCCAAATTCTCCCCGTTTTCCACCCCAAACCCCCTTTCTCACCCCAAATCCCCTTTTTTCACCCCAAATCCCCTTTCTCACCCCAAATCCCCTTTCTCACCCCAAACCCCCCTTTCTCACCCCAAACCCCCCTTTCTCACCCCAAATCCCCATTTTCCACCCCAAACCCCGTTTCTCACCCCAAATCCCCGTTTCTCACCCCAAATCCCCATTTTCCACCCCAAACCCCGCTTTCTCACCCCAAATCCCCGTTTTCCACCCCAAACCCCGCTTTCTCACCCCAAATCCCCGTTTTTCACCCCAAATCCCCATTTTCCACCCCAAACCCCCTTTCTCACCCCAAATCCTCATTTTTCACCCCAAACCCCGCTTTCTCACCCCAAATCCCCGTTTTTCACCCCAAACCCCCCTTTTTTCACCCCAAACCCCCCTTTTTCACCCCAAACCCCCCTTTTTCACCCCAAATCCCCATTTTTCACCCCAAATCCCCATTTTTCACCCCAAACCCCCCCGTTTCTCCCCCTCTTTCCCCCCAGGATTTCGTCCTGTTCATCATGACCCGCCCCCAGCACATCTTCGGCCGCCCCGAGCGCCGGGGGGGCCCGGACAGAGCGGGGGGCCGCCCCGAGACCCCCCCCCCGCCCGCCCCCGAGACCCCCGAGCAGCCCCCCAAACCCGACCCGGGGCCCTTCTCGGTGGTCGACACCTTCCTGAGCGCCCCCGACATCCTCCCCCGCCACCTCCTGGTGCAAACCGCGCCCGCGGGAGGGGGCGACCCCGGCGGGGACCCCCGCCCGGCCACCGCGCGGCCCTTCCGCGGCGCCCCCGCCACCCTGAACGGGGCCCCGCTGCTCCGCCGCGCCCCCCTGAACCCCGGGGACCTTTTGGGGCTGGGGGAGCACGTCCTGCTGCTCTACAAGGACCCCCGGCTCGGGGAGGGGGCGCGGCCGGCCTGGCTGCCGCCCCCCCGCCCCTCCCTGGGCCTTTTGGGGGTCCTGGGGTGCGCGGGGTGCGGGAGGAGCCCCCGCCAGCGGCGGGAGCTGCTGCGGGCGGCCCTGGAGAGCCCCCGGGCCGAGCTGCGCTACCGCCCGCAGGACGAGGGGACCCTGCTGCGGGAGATCCTCAGCGCCGGCCCGGGCGGGGGGCCCGCCGAGGACGCGGGGGAGCCCCCCGAGGGCGGGCAGGGGGACTCGGGGGACCCCCGGCCCGGGGAGGAGCAGCAGCAGGAGGACCTGGGGGCGCTGGCCCCCGCCTTCCTGCTGGGGCTGTGCCTGGAGCACGCGGCCCGCGAGTTCCCGCCGGGGCATTTCCCCGAGCTGCTGGGGAAGGTGGCGGGGATGCTGCGGGAGACGGTCTGGGTGAGCGGCGACACCGGGGGACAGCGGGGACAGCGGGGACATCGGGGATATCGGGGATATCGGGGATATCGGGAATATTGGGAACATTGGGGGGTTATGGGGGGAGTGCCAGGGATGCTGCGGGAGCTGGTCTGGGTGAGTGGGGACACCTGGGATGGACATCCAGGGGACATTGGGGGGACATTGGGGGGACAGCGGGGACAGCAGGGGATATCGGGGACACTGGGGGGACATTGGGGACATCGGGGACATTGGGGAGGCACTGGGGGTGTCGGGGGGATTGGGGGGAATAGCGGGACATGGGGGGACACGGGAGAGACATGGGCCGTACTGGGGCCATACTGGGGCCGTACTGGGGCCATACTGGGGCCATTCTGGGGCCATACTGGGAGGGATGCTGGGGCTGTACTGGTCCGTACTGGTCTATACTGGTCCATCCCGGGGCACTGAGGGGTCTGCCCGTGTCTCTCCCGGCAGGAGAAGATCAAGGAGATCGGGGACCGGCAGCCGGAGAGGTGAGAGCCCCCCAACCCCCCCAAACCTCCCCGGAGACCCCAAACCTCCCCAAAAACCTCCCCAGAGACCCCCAGGATCCCCCCGGACCCCTCCCCATTGCCGGGGGTCCCTCCTGCAGCTCCCTGGGACCCCCCAGACCCCCCGGGACCCCTCCCCAATCCCCCCTCCCCATTTCCGGGGTCTCTCCCGCAGCCCCCCGGACGGGGACCCCCCCCCTGCCCTGGACCTGGCCGGGGTCACCTCGGACCTGCGGCCGCTGCTGCTCTGGTTGGCCAACGCGGTGGAGCTGCTGAACCTGGCCCAGGGCCACCTGCAGGACCTGGAGCGCGAGCTGGACATCGAGGGTGGGCACTGGGAGGGACTGGGGGGCACTGGGAGGGGATTGGGGGGGACTGGGAGGGGCTGGGAGGGAACTGGGAGGGGCTGGGAGGGAGCTGGGAGGGACTGGGAGGGGCTGGGAGGGAGCTGGGAGGGAACTGGGAGGGGCTAGGAGGGGCTGGGAGGGAACTGGGACAGACTGGGACAGACTGGGAGAGCTCCCAGGCGCTGTTCTGGGACCGTTTTGGGGCCATACTGGGATTTTTGAGGGGGATTCCTGGCGGAACTTAGGGCTGATCCCGGATTTAGGGGCGAATCCCGCGGGTTTTGGGGTTTATCCCATATTTTGGGGTGCTGATCCCGGGTTTGGGGTTTATCCCATATTTTGGGGTGCTGATCCCGGGTTTGGGGTGCTGATCCCGGGTTTTGGGGTGCTGATCCCGGGTTTCGGGGTTCAGGGCCGTGCCCGGAGCTGGAGCGGGACCTGGAGAGCTGTGACGAGGCTCTGGGGGTGCTGGACGAGGTGATCATGTCCACCTTCCAGCAGAGCGTCTACTACCTGACCAAGGTGACCCCAAATCCACCCGGGGAGCCCCAAAACCACCCGGGGAACCTCAAAATTCACCTGGGGAACCCCAAAATTCACCTGGGGAACCCCAAAATCCACCCCAGACCCCCCCCCGACCCCCCATTAACCCCCCCAAACCCCCTCCCCAGACGCTGTACTCGGCGCTGCCCGCCCTGCTGGACACCAACCCCTTCGTGGGGCACCCCCCAGACCCCCCAAATCCCCCCAAATCCCCCCCAAATCTCCCCAAACCCCCTCTCAGATCCCCCCAAATCCCCATTTAACCCCCCAAATCCCCCCAAATCCCCCCCAAATCCCCCCCAGACCCCCATTTAACCCTTCATTGACCCCCCCAGACGCTGTACTCGGCGCTGCCCGCCCTGCTACCCCCCAGACCCCCCAAATCCCCCCAAATCTCCCCAAACCCCCTCTCAGATCCCCCCAAATCCCCATTTAACCCCCCAAATCCCCCCCAAATCCCCCCCAAATCCCCCCCAAGTCCCCATTTAACCCCCCAAATCCCCCCCAAATCCCCCCCAAGTCCCCCCCAAGTCCCCCCCAAATCCCCATTTAACCCCCCAAATCCCCCCCAAATCCCCCCCAAGTCCCCCCCAGACCCCCATTTAACCCTTCATTGACCCCCCCAGACGCTGTACTCGGCGCTGCCCGCCCTGCTGGACACCAACCCCTTCGTGGGGCCGGGGGAGCCGCGGGCCGGGCCGGACCTGGGCGGGGTCCCCGAGGGGCTGCGGCCGCCCCTGGCCGTGTTCGGGGCGGTGCTGGCGCTGACCCGGCAGTGCCGCCTGCACCCCGACTTGGTGTCCCAGACCTTCGGGTACCTCTTCTTCTTCTCCAACGCCTCGCTCTTCAACACGCTCATGGAGAAAGGTGGGGGGCTCGGGGGGTTTGGGGGGGCGTTGGGGGGGATTTGGGGGGGTCTGAAAGGGGTTTGGGGGGGAGTTGGGAGATTTGGGGTGGTTTGGGGGGATTTTGGGGGGGATTTGGGGGGTCTGAAAGGGGTTGGGGGGGAGTTGGGAGATTTGGGGTGGTTTGGGGGGATTTGGGGGGATCTGGGAAGGGTTTGGGGGGGATTTGGGGGGCTCTGAAAGGGGTTTGGGGGGGAGTTGGGAGATTTGGGGTGGTTTGGGGGGATTTTGCGGGATCTGGGAAGGGTTTGGGGGGGATTTGGGGGGTCTGAAAGGGGTTTGGGGGGGGAGTTGGGAGATTTGGGGTGGTTTGGGGGGATTTGGGGTTATCTGGGAAGGGTTTGGGGGGGATTTGGGGGGCATTTGGGGGGGTCTGAAAGGGGTTTGGGGGGGAGTTGGGAGATTTGGGGTGGTTTGGGGGGATTTGGGAAGGGTTTGGGGGGATTTGAGGGGGTCTGAAAGGGGTTTGGGGGGGATTTGGGAAGGGTTTGGGGGGGATTTGGGGGGGTCTGAAAGGGGTTTGGGGGGGAGTTGGGAGATTTGGGGTGGTTTGGGGGGATTTGGGGGGGATCTGGGAAGGGTTTGGGGGGATTTGAGGGGCGTTTGGGGGGATCTGGGGGGTCCGAGAGGGGTTTGGGGGGATCTGGGGGGAGTTGGAGGGGGGGGTCTGGGGGGGGTTTTGGGAGATTTGGGGTGGTTTGGGGGGGATCTGGGGAGGGGGAAGTCTGAAAAAATCCGAAAAAAATCTGAAAAAAACCCCGAGAAAAACCCGGCAAAAATCTGAAAAAAAAAAACCCCAACCCAAATCCCGAGGTCCCCCCCCCCCCGGGATTTCCCCGAATTTCCCCGAACTTTCCCGGATTTCCCCCCGCAGGCAGCGCCGGCCCCTTCTTCCAGTGGTGGGTGGGGGTCCGGGTGCGAACCAACCTGGACCTGGTGCTGGACGGGCTGGGGGCGCTGGGCCTGGGCGACATCGCCGGGGACTTCTTCAGGAAACTGTCGGCCACCGCCAACCTGCTGTGCACCCCCCGAGGGTGCCTGGAGCAGGTGAGACACCTGGGCACACCTGGGCACACCTGAGACAGGGCGGGGACGCGCCCGGGACAGAGGGGACATGGCTGGGACACGCGGGGACACGCGGGGATACACCTGGGGCAGCTGAGGACACACCTGGGGGACGCTTGGGGGCATTGGAGACACACCTGGGCACACCTGGGCACACCTGGGCACACCTGGGCACACCTGAGACAGGGCGGGGACGCGCCCGGGACAGAGGGGACATGGCTGGGACACGCGGGGACACGCGGGGATACACCTGGGGCAGCTGAGGACACACCTGGGGGGGCTGGGACACACCTGCGGACACCCGGGGACACCTGGGGACACCCTCGAGGGGCGTCCGGGGACACCTGGGGGACACTTGGGGACATTGGAGACGCACCTGGGCACACCTGGGCACACCCAGTGCCGGTGCCATCCCCCCCGTGTCCCCGGTGTCCCCAAGGCCACCTGGGCGCGGCTCCGGGCCGAGTTCCCGGCGCTGTCGCCGGCGCAGCTGCACCACGTCCTGCGGCACTACCGGCTGGGGAGGGGCCGCGCCCCGCCCCCCGCGTGGAGCCCCGCCCCCGAGGAGAGCGCCGAGGCGGCCGCAGGTGAGGGACACACCTGGGCACAGCTGGGACACACCTGGGCACAGCTGGGGGGACAGGGACACACCTGGGGCACAGCTGGGGGGACAGGGACACACCTGGGCACAGCTGGGCACACCTGGGCACACCTGGGGGGACAGGGACACACCTGGGGCACAGCTGGGCACACCTGGGACACACCTGGGGGGACAGGGACACACCTGGGGCACCTGGGGCACACCCGTGGGTCACCTGTGTCACACCTCTGTCACCCGCCCGGTCACCTGTGCCACCTGTGTCACACCTGTGTCACACCTGTGTCACACCTGTCACACCTGTCACACCTGTGTCACACCTGTGTCACACCTGGGACACATCTGGGCACACCTGGGGCACACCTGGGTCACCCACCTGGCTCACCTGCGTCACACCTGTGTCACACCTGGGACACCCCCGATGTCCCCAAATGTCCCCCAGGTGACATTTTCGAGAGTTTCTCCGAGCACCCCCCGTGTCCCAAATGTCCCCAATCCCCCAAATGTCCCCAATCCCCCAAATGTCCCCAATCCCCCCAAATGTCCCCAAATGTCCCCAAATGTCCCCAAATGTCCCCAAATGTCCCCAAATGTCCCCAAATGTCCCCCAGGTGACATTTTCGAGAGTTTCTCCGAGCACCCCCCGCTGCTGCTGCCCACCCGGGGGTTCCGCCTGCGCCCGGGGGTCCCGCTGGGCCCGGGGGGGCTCCTGCGCCCCCTCCTCAGCCTGAGGCGGCGCCTCTGGGAGCTCGAGGGGGGCGGGCAGGACCCCTGAGACCCAAAATATCCCAAAATAACCCCAAAATACTCCAAAAATACACCTGGGACCCCCAAATATCCCAAAATAACCCAAGCCCACCCTGGGACCCCCCCCCAATCCCCCCAAACCCCCAAATTTCCCCCAAACCCACCCCGGACCCTCCCCCAAATCCCCCCCCCTCCCAGAGGCGCGGGGGGGTCCCCGGAGGGGGGGGAGGGGTCTCCGCGCGCGTCCCCCTCCCCCAAATAAAGGCGTGACGTCACACCGGAGCGTGATCCTGGGGAGGGGGGGTTTGGGGTGGACCCCCCCCCCCAATGACCTCTGACCCCTCCCCAATGACCTCTGACCCCCCCCGGGACCCCTCCCCAAATAACGCCGGGCACGGGGGGGTGGGGGAGGGGCACGACTCCTTTATTTGGGGGGAGGGGGCTCCGGCCGCTCCCGGGGGGCCCCGCGCCGGAAGCAGAACCTGGGGGCGGGGCCAGAGCGAGGGGGCGGGGCTTAGTCGGACAAGCCACGCCCCAAAATGGGCGCGGCCCCGCGAGTGGGCGTGGCTTCTTCCCCACTCCCCGCCCCCCTCGAATCCTCCCGGGACCCCCAAAATCCCCCCCAGGACCCCCCAAATCCCCCGAAATTCCCCCAAACCCCCCCCAGGACCCCCCAGAATCCGCCCGGGACCCCCAAAATCCCCCCCAGGACCCCCAAAACCCCCCCAGGACCCCCCAGAATCCGCCCGGGACCCCAAAACCCCCCGAGACCCCCCCCAAATCCCCCCGGGACCCCCAAAATCCCCCAGAACTTCCCCAAATTTCCCCAAAATCCCCCCCCAGGACCCCCAAAATCCCCAGAAATCTCCCCAAAATCCCCCCAGGACCCCCAAAATCCCCCGAAATCTCCCCAAAATCCCCCCGGGATCCCCCAAATCCCCCCGGGACCCCCCCCAAATTCCTCCCCCCCGGCCGTACCAAGCGATGGCCGCGCCCACCAGCACTGTCGCGACAGAGGTGACGGCGATAGCGGCGATGGCGGCGGCGGGGAGACCCCCGGGGGGGGCGCGCGGGGGGGGCGGGGCCTCGCCCGGGACCCTCGGGAGGGGCACAACTGCGGGGGGGGGAGGGGCGGCGTCAGTGCGGGGGGGGAGGGGATGGGGGGGGAGGGGGGAATGGGGGGGGGATCCGGGTGGGGGATTTGGGGGAATTTGGGGAGGGGTCCGGGGGCATTTTCCGGGTATTTTGGGGCATTTTTGGACAGCATTTTTGGGATATTTTGGGGGTATTTTGGGGATATTTGGGGATATTTTGGGGAGGGGTCCCAGGGCATTTTTGGGGGTATTTTGGGGGTATTTCGGGGATATTTTGGGGGTGGTTTTGGGGTGTTTTTGGGGGTACTTGAGGGATTTTTTAGGGGATGTTTCGGGGATATTTGGGAGGTGTTTCGGGAATATTTTGGGGAGGGGTCCCGGAGGCATTTTTGGGGATTTTTGGGGGGTATTTTTGGGGATATTTTGGGGGTGTTTTGGGGATATTTTGGGGGGTATTTTTGGGGTACTTAGAGGATTTTTTAGGGGATGTTTCGGGGATATTTGGGAAATATTTACGGGACCTTTTGGGGATATTTCGGGGACATTTCGGGGATACTTAGAGGATATTTTGGGGATATTTGGGGGATATTTCGGAGATATTTCAGGGATACTTAGAGGATATTTCGGGGATATTTGGGGGACGCTTCGGGGACGTTCGGGGGTTTCTCGGGGGCCGCACCGGTGACGTTGAAGCGCAGCTCCGAGCCCACCTTCCCGCTGCTGCCGCGCATCTGGCAGCGGTAGCGCCCGCCCGCCGCCGCCGCCGCCTCCTTCCACACCAGCACCGGCTCGGGGCCGCTCCGCAGCAGCCGCTCCGCGGGCGGGGGGCTCCGGCCGCCCCCCGCGACCCCCGCCCGCGCCCGCGCCGGGGGCTTGGGCAGCTCCGCCGCCCCCGCGCTCTGCGCCGCCAGGCCCTGGGAAAAAACGGGGGGGGGGGTCCCGGGGGGGCATTTTGGGGTTTTTTTTTGGGGGGGTTGTTTTGGGGTCGTTTTGGGGTTTTTTTGGGGGGTTGTTTGGGGGTCGTTTTGGGGTTTTTTTTGGGGGGGGGTTGTTTTGGGGTCATTTTGGGTTTCTTTGGGGGGTTGTTTTGGGGTCATTTTGGGATTTTTTGAGGGGTTGTTTTGGGGTCATTTTGGGATTTTTTGAGGGGTTGTTTTGGGGTCATTTTGGGGTTTTTTGCGGGGTTGTTTGGGGGGTTTTGGGGGGGTCATTTTGGGGTTTTTTTGGGGGGGTTTTTTTGGTTTTCTTGGGGGTCATTTTGGGTTTTTTTGGGGGGGGTTTTTTGGGGGTCATTTTGGGGGTTTTGGGGGGTTTTTTGGGGTCATTTTGGGGGTTTTTTGGGGTCATTTTGGGGTTTTTGGAGGGGTTTTTTTGGGTTCTTTTTGGGGTCATTTTGGGAGGTTTTTGGGGTTTTTTGGGGGGGTAATTTTGGGGGGTTTTTTGGGGTTTTTTTTTGGGGGGGAGGGGGGTTATTTGGGGAGGGGGCTGCGGTACCCGGTAGAAGTTGTAGGTCTTGGAGCCGTGGGACGCGCCGTGCCAGGGCAGCGCGCAGTCCAGCACCAGGTCCTGCCCCTCCTCCACCCACAGGTGCCGCTCTGGGGGGAGGGGGAGAGGGGCTGAGACCCCTCCCCAAATCCCTCCCGAGCCGCCGCCCCCACCGCCGGGTTCACGGCCCCTCCCCGGGGCAGCCCCCTCCCAAATTTTGGAGCGCCGGGAAGACACAAAATTGCCGAAATGGAGGCCAAAAATCGCCGCGAGACCCCCCCCCCAAATCCCCCCAAAAATCCCCTCGAGATCCCCCCAAAAATCCTCCGGAGATCCCCCAAAAATCCCCCCCGAGACCCCTCAAACCCCTCCCCAAAACCCCTCGGGAGCCCCCAAATCCCCCCAGGACCCCTCGAACCCTTCCGAGGACCTCCCGGGATCCTCCAAACCCCTCGGAACCTCCCCAAAATTCCCCCCAAACCTCCATGGGCCCCCCCAGGACACGCCCAGACCCCCCTGGGACCCCCCCAGGACCCCCCAGGACACGCCCAGACCCCCCCAGACCCTCCCCAGGACCCCCGGACCCCCCTCACCCCCGCAGTCCACGCCCCGGTTGCAGGCGAAGCGGGTGAAGTTGCAGAAGATGCACTCGATCCACAGCACCTCCATCCGCCCTGGGGGGAGCGGGGGGATTTTGGGGTCACCCGGGGGGGGCCGGACCCCCAAAATCCCCCCCAAAAATCCCCCAACACCCCCGACCCCGCTTACCGCATTTATTGGGGCAATAAACTGAGAAAAAAAACCAGAAAAAAATCGGGTTAAAACCGGGAAAAATCGGGTTAAAAACGGGGGGGGGAGGGGGGGGTGTTGGGATTTGGGGGGGGTCCCTGGATGGGTTTGGGGGGGGTCTCAGAGGGGTTTGGGGGTTTCAGGGTGTCCCGGGGGGAGATTTTGGGGGTCCCGGGGGGATTTTGGGGGTCCCAGGGGGGATTTTGGGGGTCCCGGGGGGATTTTGGGGGTCCCAGGGGGATTTTGGGGGTCCCAGGGGGGATTTTGGGGTCTCTCGGAGATTTGGGGGTGTCCCGGTGGGATTTGGGGTTTCCCGGGGGTTTTGGGCGTCCCGGGGAGGATTTTGGGTGTGTCCCAGGGTGATTTTGGGGGTCCCAGGGGGGTTTCGGGGGTCCCCGAGCCCACCCTGGCTCTGGAAGCGCCGCATCAGCCGCTCGAAATCCTCTTTGATCTCGCGCATGGCCCAGAGCAGCTCCTGGTAGATCTGCTCGTCTGCGGGAGAGATTTGGGGGCTTTTGGGGGCTTTTTGGGGTTTTTTTTTGGGGTTTTAGGGATCCCCCCGAGGCCCCCCCCCTCCCCGCCGGGATGGGCAATTGACTCCCCAATTAAATCCCCAATTAACGGATTTGGGGTCTGGGGTCAACGAGACCGAAAAATCCCGAGAAATGAGACGAAAATCCCCCCAAAAACAACCCCAAAAATCCCCCCCAAAAACGACCCCAAAAATCCCCGCGAGCGAGCACAAAAATCCCAAAAAGCGACCCCAAAAAACCCCGATAAAAACCCAAATTAATCCCCAATTAAACCCCAATAAATCCCGAAAAATGACTGAATTAAACCCCAATTAAACCCCAATAAATCCCTAAAAAATACCCAGATTAAAGCCCAAGAAATGACCCAATAAACCCCAATAAAACCCCAAGTTAATCTCCAATAAAAGCCCCAATTAGACCCCAATAAATCCCCCCAAATCAACCGATTAAACCCCAATAAGTGACCCAATTAAATCCCAATAAAACCCCAATTAAACCTCAATAAACCCCAAAATAATACCCAGATTAAAGCCCAATGAAGGACCCAATAAACCCCAATGAAAACCCAAATTAAATCCCAATAAAAGCCCCAATTAAACTCCAATAACCCCCCAATTAAACCCGAATAAATCCCCCAAAATGACCCAATTAAATCCCAATAAAAACCTCAATTAAACCCCAATAAATCCCCCAAACGACCCAAATCAAATCCCAATAAACGCCCCAATTAACCCCAATTAACCCCATTAGACTCCGAGGGGGGGTTGGGGTGGATTTTTTTGGGGTCCCCCCCCCGATTTTGGGGTCACCTCGGATCTCCTGGGCCATCACCCGGGCCAGGGTCCGGCGGAACTGGGTGGAGGCTTCGTCCAGGGTGGCCTGGTCTGGGGAGGGCGGGGGGGTCAGGGGGTCCCCGAAACCTCCCAGAGCCCCCCAGACCCACCCCAAATCCCCCAGAACCCCCCCGAGCCCCCCAAATCCCCTCCCCAGCCCTCCCCTTCCCCCCCACCGCCGGGTCTGGGGATGAATTTGGGGGGCCCCAGGTGGGTCCAGGAGGGGATTTGGGGGAGTCTGGGGGGTCTGGGGGAGGCACTTTGGGAGGGTTTGGGGAGGTTTGGGGTCCCAGGGGAGAGGATTTGGGGTCCCAGGGGGGGTTTTGGGGAGGGGTCGGCACTGACCGATGACCCCCATGAAACTCTGGGGGTCCCAGAGTGGGATTTGGGGTCCCGGGGGGATTTGGGGGGTTTTGGGGAGGGGTGGACACTGACCGATGACCCCCATGAAGCTCTGGGGGTCCCAGAGTGGGATTTGGGGTCCCGGGGGAGGGGATTTGGGGGATTTTTGGGGGGGATTCGGGGAGGGGTCGGCACTGACCGATGACCCCCATGAAGCTCTGGGGGGGGATTTGGGGTTTCCTGGGGAGGGGATTTGGGGGATTTTTGGGGGTATTTGGGGAGGGGTGAGCACTGACCGATGACCCCCATGAAGCTCTGGGGGTCGCGGGGCAGCCTGGCCAGCCCCAGGACCCCCCGGAGCACCAGGGTCCCGAGGCGGCCGCGCCGCTCGGGCTCCCCGGGCATCGCCCGCTCCAGGAAGGGCCCCAGCAGCTCCCCCAGCGCCGCCCCCGCCGCGGGGTCGCACAGGACGCAGCCCCAGACCCCCCCGGGGCCCCCCGGGATCCCCCCGGGGCCCCCCGGGACCCCCGGGCCCAACCAGAGCGCCCCGAGCAGCGCCCAGAGCAGCGCCCGCCGCATCCCGGACCGCGCCTGGGGGGATTTGGGGCGGGTTTGGGGGGGTCGGGGGGGTTGGGGGGGCCGGTAACGGCCGGGGGGGGCCGGTAACGGCGGTTTGGGGGAGGGGTCGGGGTGGGTAACGGACGGGGAGCCCCGAATTTCGGTGATTTTGGGGGGGGATTGGGGGTTTCGGGGGGGTCTGGGAGGGGTTCAGGCGATTTGGGAGGGGTTCGGGTGCATAACGGACCGGGAAACTCAAAATTTCGGTGATTTTGGGGGGGATTTGGGGGGTCCTGGAGGGGTTCGGGTGCATAACGGACGGGAAACCCAAAATTTCGGTGATTTTGGGGGGTTTCGGGGGTCTGGGAGGGGTTTGCGGTAACAGTGAGAGAAACCCCAAAATCGGTGATTTTTGGGGGGGTTTTATGGGGTTCGGGGGGTCTGAGAGGGGTTTGGGGTCGGTAATAGTGACAGAACCCCAAAATTTCGGTGATTTTGGGGGGGGATTTGGGGGGTCCTGGAGGGGTTTATGGGGTCTGGGAGGAGTTTGGGGTCGGTAACGGGGAGAGAACCCCCAAATTTCCGTGATTTTTGGGGGGAGATTTGGGGGTCTGGGGAGGTTTGGGGCCGGTAAAGGCGGTTTGGGGGGGGCCGGGGGGCGGTAACGGACGGGGAACCCCGAATTTCGGTGATTTTGGGGGAGGATTGGGGGGATCTGAGAGGGGTTTGGGGTCGGTAATGGTGACAGAAACCCCAAAATCGGTGATTTTTGGGGTCTGGGATGGGTTCATGGGGTCTGGGGGGCTCGGAGTCGGTAACGGTGACAGAAACCCCGAATTTCTGTGATTTTTTGGGGGGTTTTATGGGGTCTGAGGGGGTTCAGGGCGTGTGGGAAGGGTTGGGAGCGTTTGGGGGGATTTGGGGGGGATTTTGGGGGGATTTTGGGGGGATTTTGGGGATTTTGGGGGATTTGGGAGGTTCGGGGGGTCTGGGAGGGGATTTGGGGTCACGGGGAGCATTTTGGGGGTCCCGGGGGGAGGTTGAGGGGGGTGGGGAGGGGATCTGGGTCGGAGCGGTGCCTAAACCCCGCTAGCGGCGAATAACGGAGATTTTGGGGGATTTGGGGAGTTTTTGGGGGGCTTTTATGGGGTTTTGGGGGTCCTGGGGAGTGTCCGGGGGGGGGTTGGGGTCGGGAACGGCCGGAGCCGAGCCGGGAACGCAGATTTTGGGGAGAAGCGGAGGATTTGGGGTGAATTTCGGGGATTTGGGTGGATTTGGGGCGGATTTTTTGTGGATTTGGGGTGAATTTCCGGGATTTTGGGGGGATTTGGAGTGAACTTGGGCGGATTTGAGGTGGATTTCGGGGATTCGGGCGGACTTCGGGTGAGTTTTGGGTGAATTCGGGCGGATTTCGGGTGTATTTGGGCGGATTTCGGCTGAATTTCGGGTGAATTTTGGGGCAATTTCCGCGGATTTCGGGGATTCCGGGGTCGGGCCCGGCGCCCCCTCACGCCAAGCCCCGCCCCCCTCCGCCTCTGATTGGTCGGAGCTCGGCGGCGCCTCCCGATTGGCCGAGAGCGGGGGCGGCTGCCACCCCCCCCTCCCCTCGCGCCGCGCCGCTTCCAATCGGCCGGGCGGCGCCAGGGCGGCGCTGATTGGCCGAGGCGGCGGGCGGGCGGCGCGGGGGCGGCGCTGATTGGCCGCGGCGGCGGGCGGGCGGCGCGGGGGCGGCGCTGATTGGCCGCGGCGGCGGGCGGGCGGCGCGGGGGCGGCGCTGATTGGCCGAGGCGGCGGGCGGGCGGTCACGTGGGGCGGGTGTCACGTGGGGCGCGCGCGGAGCGGCCGCAGGTGGGTGCGGGGGAGGGGACGGGGGGGGTGGGGGGGGGGGGGGAGGGGGGAGCGAGTCACGCGCGCGGCCGGGCCGGGGTCACGTGACCGCGGCCGGGCGTTTCCCCCCCCCCCCAGGTGCGTCACGTGCCCGCCAGGTGTCCCCTCGCCTGTCACGTGACACCCCCGTGACCTCCGCCCAGGTGCGCCCAGGTGTGGCGCGGGGGGGTGGGGGTGGGGGGGAGTCACGTGACGGGGCAGGTGTCCCTGGGGGCGTGTCCCAGGTGTCCGCAGCTGTGTCCACGTGTGTCCCCAGGTGCCCCCAGGTGCCCCCAGGTGCCCCCGGTGCCGCCAGGTGACCCCGGCTGTGCCCCCAGGTGTCCCCCGGTGTCCCCCCGGTGCCGCCATGGCCGCCGCCCGCCTGGGCTGGCCGTCCCCGGGCTCCTCGGTGCTGCTGCTCTGTGACCTCCAGGAGCGGTTCCGCGGCTCCATCGCCGCCTTCCCGCAGATCGTGGCCGTGGCCGCGCGCCTGCTGCAGGTGGGCACCCCAAAAACACCCCAAAAACACCCCAAAAACACCCCAAAAAATCACCCAAAAAATCACAAAAAAGTCACCCAAAAACCACCCAAAAATGCCCCCCAAATCACCCCAAATGCCCCCAAACCCCCCAAAATCCCCCAAAATTCCCCCAACCCCCCCAAGAATCATCCAAAATTCCCCGAAATCCCTCTAAATCCCCCCAAAATCGCCCCAAAACCCCCCCCAATCACCCCAAACCCCTCCTAAATCCCCACAAATCCCCCTAAATCACCAAAAATCTTTCAAAATCCCCCCTAAAGCCGCCCCAAATCACCCCAAAATCCCCCAAAGCCCCCCAACCCCACGCAAATCCCCCAAAATCCCCCCAAATCCCCCCAAAATCACCCCAAAATCACCTCAAAATCCCCCAAAATCCCCCCAAAAATCACCCAGCCCCC